>LAPY01000384.1:18627-36018 GCA_000970635.1 Eragrostis tef | reverse complement strand
TTACCAAAATCATCTACCATGTACATTACCGCTGTCTTCATAATAAGTGCAATACTTTGTTATATTTCAACTTTCTTTTCCTCCATTTCCCTGAAAAAATACAAGTACGATAACTCTAGAATACTCTAAAGTGAAATGCTACAATGATGTTTCGTGCGCTACGGCGAAGAAGGTGAGCCGGAGACGCCACACATAGTTCCCGCCAGTGGCGCGGAGGGCACGACAGCGACCGCCTCAGAGGGAGTACCGGTGGCGTGGGCTGTGGTCTTCGATGCTCAGTCACCGGCGGCGGGCACCGAGGCGGTCGAATCGGCGCCGGCGGGCACTGATGCGGCTGGAGGGGCAGGCATTGAGGCCATTGGAGCGTATGGAGCGGCGGCAGGCGAGCCCGACAGAGCGGGTGCAGGCAGCGAGACAGCGAGAATGCGGAGGGGTTTCGACGCACGTACGGACTACACTTCAGAGAAGTGGACAATGTATTGCATCCCCAAGGACTTGTCCGAAAACTACACCATGGAACAGTTCGAGAAGGAACACCGAGCTCGTCGTGCGGAGCTACAAATGCAAGAAATATTCATGCGCGTCTGGGTCGATGCTTGCCGACACTTTCGCCTGTGAGGGGAGAGACTAAATTTTTGTTTCAGATATATAGGAGATGCAATTTGTAATACGACTATTTGTAAAAGAAACAAGAAAAAGTTAATCCCTTATTAACAATGGCTCGTATGCTTCTGTGAATGACGAGTTGCATTTGAATCTTGTTTCATTTCATTTTGAGTGAATTACGAAAAAATAAGACTATATGTGTAATGTTTTAGAAAACTACAACTTTTGAAATCTAATTCATTCAGACAACTACAACTATTTTGACCATAGGTTTTAAGAAAATACAACTTTTGCTTATGGCTCCACATGTCAGTCTCACTTTCATAACAATATCATATGTTAGGCTGGTAAATAGGACCAAACACAAAAGTTGTAGTTTTATAAAAACCATGGTTAAAATAGTCGTAGTTCTCTAAAATAGCTACAAAAAGTTGTAGCTTTCTGAAATATTGACACAAATAGTTATAATTTTAGACAATTCACCCTTCCATTCTCAATCAGCTCCTCAGAGTATTCAGGGGAGGATGGAACAAACACAAGTTCACTTGATTCAGGAGAGGATGCACAAAAACAAGTTACTCGCTGAGCATATATTTTGATTGACAAGTTAATCCGGTGTACATCGTTTTCCTTCACTGCTTCTGTCTCACGTGAAAACACCGTGGAAGAGTCCTTGTCGCGGCCCAAACTTCTCTTGCTTGTCTGCCACCGCCGCCCGAGCACCATGTCGCAGTCGCTGTCTTCCCGGTCCGTAACACCGCAAGGCCAAGCGGAGGATGGTTTCAATAACGGCAGGATTACACATTAATGTTGTTGCCTCCCTAGTGCAATCAACCCAACTAAAAATTCTAGAGGAAGTCGAAGCCATTCTCGCACAAAAGTGTGCCTGAGTTTGCCTTCCTTCTTACAAAACAAACTTTAAATTAAAAGAGTTAAAAGACCGGCTTAGCTCTCGGATCTCATGCCATAAGAGCATCTCCAATAGAGCTCTCATTTGTACCCCTTATTCATCCATTTGAGAGCCCTTAATCCATATTTCAACCCATAAAGCGCTAAAGCTACGGAGATACACGAGAAACAGCCGTACAAGAGTATAGCATTTACAGAAGGGCCCATAACAAGTCTACCAATGACAAAGTGCCCCTTGAACATATGTGGAAGGATACAAAAAAAAAAGAAATTACATCAGTGTCCTCCTGCAGACCGTGCCGACAATGAGGAAGAAGAACAAGTCACGCCCGCATGACATCTGCTACATGAGACTCCAGATCCGTCCATGGCGCTGCATCCACAACAGACAATGAAATGGGAGTGCAGGACCAGAAGAGCAAGAATAATGAATCCTACTAGTCAGCAGGCTAAAGATTCATGTCATCAAAATCTGAGTTGGAGTGAGAAAGGAAGAAAAAGAATGAAGCAGGCGATTCATCCGTCGCCGGCTCAAGCTCATGGCCCAAAGGGAAAGGCGCATGCATGCAGGCTGAAGCAAATGCTCTTCTTTTGTCAGCAAATGGAGGATGTCTACCCACAAGCATTGAATACTTAAATATTTATAATTGAGGCAAACTAACAGCCGACTGAAAAGCTATCCCATTATATTAGCCCTTCTCTTGATTGACATGGCACTACTTCTTAGCCAGCAGCGCAGAGTATTCAGGGGAGGATGGAACAAACACAAGTTCACTTGATTCAGGAGAGGATGCACAAAAACAAGTTACTCGCTGAGCATATATTTTGATTGACAAGTTAATCCGGTGTACATCGTTTTCCTTCACTGCTTCTGTCTCACGTGAAAACACCGTGGAAGAGTCCTTGTCGCGGCCCAAACTTCTCTTGCTTGTCTGCCACCGCCGCCCGAGCACCATGTCGCAGTCGCTGTCTTCCCGGTCCGTAACACCGCAAGGCCAAGCGGAGGATGGTTTCAATAACGGCAGGATTACACATTAATGTTGTTGCCTCCCTAGTGCAATCAACCCAACTAAAAATTCTAGAGGAAGTCGAAGCCATTCTCGCACAAAAGTGTGCCTGAGTTTGCCTTCCTTCTTACAAAACAAACTTTAAATTAAAAGAGTTAAAAGACCGGCTTAGCTCTCGGATCTCATGCCATAAGAGCATCTCCAATAGAGCTCTCATTTGTACCCCTTATTCATCCATTTGAGAGCCCTTAATCCATATTTCAACCCATAAAGCGCTAAAGCTACGGAGATACACGAGAAACAGCCGTACAAGAGTATAGCATTTACAGAAGGGCCCATAACAAGTCTACCAATGACAAAGTGCCCCTTGAACATATGTGGAAGGATACAAAAAAAAAAGAAATTACATCAGTGTCCTCCTGCAGACCGTGCCGACAATGAGGAAGAAGAACAAGTCACGCCCGCATGACATCTGCTACATGAGACTCCAGATCCGTCCATGGCGCTGCATCCACAACAGACAATGAAATGGGAGTGCAGGACCAGAAGAGCAAGAATAATGAATCCTACTAGTCAGCAGGCTAAAGATTCATGTCATCAAAATCTGAGTTGGAGTGAGAAAGGAAGAAAAAGAATGAAGCAGGCGATTCATCCGTCGCCGGCTCAAGCTCATGGCCCAAAGGGAAAGGCGCATGCATGCAGGCTGAAGCAAATGCTCTTCTTTTGTCAGCAAATGGAGGATGTCTACCCACAAGCATTGAATACTTAAATATTTATAATTGAGGCAAACTAACAGCCGACTGAAAAGCTATCCCATTATATTAGCCCTTCTCTTGATTGACATGGCACTACTTCTTAGCCAGCAGCGGGCGAACTTATTAGCCCTACTCTAGGCCTGCAATGTTCATCAAGAACGGAAGTAGCAGAATTCCACCGGGGATCAGCAACAGCAAGAGAAGCGTGCGATCTACCTAGCATTGATTGATGCCACCGGGTATTCAACATCTTGAGAACTCCAGATCTGGTGACAGATATTGCAGCATCACTACACAACAGATCGAGAAAACCCAGAGCATAGGTGAAATTACAGGAAGAGGTACGCCCATTGTGCAGGAATCCAACGGGTAAAGATAAAGGCATCGCACCTACATCGACATGAGGAAAGCTTATTTGAAGATAGGAGCTCACCGTAGGAGTAATCAAAGCCTGCACCGCGTAAGAGCAAGACTGATTGAGCGGCAGTAGGCGACATGAGGCCATGACCGGGAGCTGAGGCAAACTAAAAATTAATCTATTAAAGCTAGTACTAACGACATGAGTCACAGCACAGGCAAGATCAGCCTTACCAGAGAAGAGAGGAAGGGGGGCCGATCAGGAAGGAGTTGGAGTAACCATGAATAGCAATGCGGATGGCGGTGCAAATGAAAGGCACGGTCCAACTACTTAGCGCACATAGTGCTCACTTCAAAACAAAGCTCTTACAGCGTCCCTAATAGTGCTCTAAAAGCTAGCACATATAATATTTTATAGCAAAAGAAGAGGAGAGAGAGGAGCTAAGCTCTTTCTTAAGAGTGAGAATTTAGCATTTACTGAGTTACTGACATGCGGAACCAATCATTAACTTAGAATGGACATAAAGTCATTAACTTAGAGTCGACATAAACTCTTGCGTGGACTCTTAGAGGACGCTCTTAGGTGAGCACGACTGCACGAGAGCTGTCAGCAGGTGGAAAACAATTTGATATAAGTTGATGCGCATCCATATAGAAACATTTGATATACACAAATAATGTAAGCAGTAGAATCAATTGTACAGTGAGTAATAAAGGTTGCTTCAGTGTTACCATGTGCCTGTTTCTTTGCTTATGAGTTTGGTCACGTGTTTTTATCTGTTGTAGATATACTCGTATGCACCTGACCACGTAACCCTTGCATTAGATATAGATATAACGGAGAGTGTGAATGCAGATAATTTTTATTTAAATCTTAATGTCGTGCAAGAAGTTCAGATAAATGTTATAGTTAGTTAAGTTCATTCTTTCCAGATAATTGAGTCCGTTGTTAGATTGGTGACAACACAGGCATTCTGCTAGCTAAGCATAGGGTTGGACCTCGAGGAGCAAAACTTGAAAGCTTCAAAGCTCAGCACAATGCACAGGCAACAGGTTACTGGGGCCCATACTGACTGCCACGCTGCGCATCCTATGTCTACATCAAGTAGCAGGCTAGCAGCAGACAGTTTACATAGTTTACGTAACTCTAACAGAGCCTCGTGTCAAGCAGAGCAACATTGCGGCAACAATTAAGTACCAGACAGAAGCATCTACCAGAAAGACAATATTAGGCCATATGATGATCAGAAGATGTACTCTGGCACCTCCAAGGGGAACGGAGCCACCGTGACCTCAAATGGTTTTCCTTCAGGCCGACTCAATCTGGAAAGAAAACTTGTTTCAGACTCGTAAAACCAAAGATATTACTATGAGGCCTATGAAACATAACAATAGCATCTTCGAAATTTCAAAACAAGATTCCATTGCCAATTGAAACTTTTGTGAATTAGAACATACATCCCAGGAACGAATGAGAAAGAGCCCTCCACAGATCCAGGTCCATGTGGCAATGGTGTGCAACTTTCGTAGACAAACTCATCCTTTCCTGGTGATAGCACCGGATACTGCAGACATGCTATGCGTTAACATTTTTTTTTATATTCGAAGATAGCTAAATTCAATAGTTGAAACCATTATATTGTTTTGTTTTACGATCTCAGCATATACCTCCCCAATAACACCTTCCCCATGGACATCAGAAATAATACTGTCCCTTGATCGGATGGTCCAGTGGCGTGAGTAAAGCTGGCAGGAAGAATAGTAGACACCATCTACCATGCATGCTTCTGGTAATGACAGGCGAACAGAGTACGTGTATAGATTACGGCGATGTGGACCCCCACGTTCATGATGTTCTGGAACAAAGACAGCTGATGCTCGTACCTATTGATATCAGACAAGTTAGGCCAAAGGTCAGGTGAGATCAATCACAATAAGGCCCTGTAGCCTTAATAATAGCACATATAAAGTAGACAACCTTTTTTTTTAAGGGATATAAAGTAGACAAGCTTGGATGCAAAGTCATAAGATAAAAAAATTAGAGTGGTCAACAGAAAACATCAAGGTAGTCTGAATTTTTTACGGCCTTCATAGCGAGCATGAACATGGCAAGTTATGATATCAAATCTAACAAAATAGAAAAAATGTTTAGGAAGTCAAGATTCACCACCTTAACACCATTTGTCAATGCCGAAGTACAAGATGGGGGCAATTCAGGATATAAGCTGAGATACTTTGCAGCCATGAGCATACGCGTCTTTATCATTCCACTCTGCAAACGCTTCAGATGCTCTTCCAACCACAAAAGTAATCCATCTTGGGGCATATTGTTGTCTATTGGCCTTACTAATGATTTTGGAACACAAGGAATCATTTCTCCATCTGGTAAGTTGTTTGTGCCAACATAAAGTTCACCACTGGAGCAATTAAGAAGAAATGTTTTTGGGTGAAACCATGAGGTTGCTACTACAATGAGGTTGCGCCCATTAAAAACACCTTGCTCATTGAACTCGCGATAAAATTCTTTCGTCTCTTCAACTATTTGCTCCAGAGGTGACAAATGCACATTTACCCAATGATTATAAAATGCATAGCCCCCGATTATTCCATGAGTAGATATGCGCTTATTTGCATCATGGTCTGCACCAAAAGGAATCTGGGCATTGCAAAAGCGATACAACAACTTTGTGGGCATAGGAAGCTTAAAACCAAGGTCATCCTCTGCTGACTTTATTTGAGCTTCGGAAACCCCCTTGCACAAAGTTATGAACGCCTCAGGAAAGTTTTCAGACAACCAGCTTTTCAATGAGCTCCAGAAATATTTAACTCTCTTTACCAAAGGTAAAGGGTACATGCCAAAAGAATCCAACCAAACTTTATAGGCAACCTGAACAACAGATTGAAGTTTGATGTAAGGATTAAAAATTCATATGGAGATTAGACAGTATAAGTAGTAGTTCATGAAAATTATTCGATTGACCTCTCATGAAAACAAGAACAGTAGTTCACAAATTAGAAAAATGAGAACAATGATCAACAAACTAACAAGCATCCCCAACTAAGGAACCAACATTATGGCCGTTATGAAACCAAACAATCACAACAGAATACAACTACAATATGTAGCTTACAAGTTGCTAGATAAAATCAGAAGTTAGATGGGGACACTACTTATCTAATATGGTTGCTTGAATCTATGGGTGCTGGATTGCTTTGCGGGGCTTAGCTAAGTATCCTCCTTCAGAGAATATATTCACCCATCAATGTATAAATAAAATAACTACTCAACACATAGCTGTATGCATAACAAATGAACAGAATAGATCTGATTACATGACTTGAATGATAAGACAACTAAGTATTTGATAAATATTAGCAACATTAGGACGAACTAGTTTTTAATGAAATTAGGAGTTGGAAAGATGAACAATTTCAGCCCATGTCAGAACAGAGGAATGTGTTTTGTGATACCCTGGAACCTATCAAGCACAACTGGTTCGCCAATAAGACCCTACGGTGAAATAAGTGATGGCATGAATGGTACCAACAATAAATTAGGTAACTACTATAGGGAACTGAAAGGTTTGGTGCACGTGACAACAAAGTACTTGGCGACGGACAAGCATGAAGGAGTATAAAGGACTACTGCTCTCTCGAAACCATTTCAAATCTTTTAGGGTCTTTAAATTCATATACAATACAGGTATCAAAAAATAATGTAGACACTAATCCTCTGATTCGTCTCTAACTGCTGCTGCTTACATTGCATAATTTAACATTTGGTTTCACTGATATGCCCTCGCACCACAGCCTCCACATGCCCTACTCTAAAGGAAGGTTGGTGTATTACTGCTAGTATGACAAGAACAAGGATTCATCCTAGTAGTGTGATTACTAGCAACAAACTTTTCCATGTGCTTATAGGAGTGGAAATATATAAGCTAACTTTTGTAACAATTAAAATTTTGGGTTACAAACAACATTTTCTTTATAACGAAACATTAGGGGATTCCATTACATTTGTCCTATCCATCAACAGAGAGTTGTGCATAGGGTAAGTGATGCAGGATGTACAATGAAAAAAAAACATAAGAAGTTACACAGCTATGAATAATTTGGTCTTCAGTCATCATCATGTAAGCATGGAGAACATCATTTTTTTTCCGAATGCTGTCTATCAAAGTTTTTAAACATTTTGGTTGCATTCTTGCCAAATTTGCCATGCTAGAATGATGACAAAATATGTGACGTGAACCACAAACTTTGTACTTCACTTTTTATAGAGAATGTACACTTTGTACTTCATGCAAAACTCATATGAATACTTCAAAGTTACATATTCGCATGAAATATTCTGAATAGCAGAAGAAAAGCTTTTAAAACTCAAACATTCAGAACTGCAAATATACTTAAGGGCTCGTTTGGGAAAAAAGGATTTTCAAAGGAATGAGTTTCCTATGGATTGCTGACGTCAGGTGGTGTTTCGATTGAAGGAATTGTGTCTCCCGTTCCTCTGCAAAGGAACATTTTCCTCCACAAAACACAAGAATAAAATAATGAGGTCTGAGCTTAGCGAAAGACACAACGCTTGTGATGAGCCGATAAGGCTCGTGTATTAATCAAGCTTCTCTCTTACACTACCTTAATTTTATTTATTTTATTTTATTTTTTTGTTCTGCTCAAACCAACGTGTAAGAACAAGGTGCAGGAGCTTTTAGCATCTACTATTAGCAGTGGACCCATCGTGTAAGAATCTACTTGGTACTCCTAATGCCATGTAAACATCTATAATTGCTAATTCGAAAAGAAAAACTCCAATAATTGCTTAAAGCTTTTATTTAGTTGCACTAATATTTTTGTTCCTGTGTTTCTATTCCTGCATTCCAAACACATGAAGTTCCTCGTTCCTCTGTTTTGAATTCCAGTGGTTTTCTAGCTTTCTCAATTTCTGTGTTTTCTCCATTCCTACGTTTTTTTCTATTCCCGTGTTTCTCAGTCCTTCGTTCCAAGCAGGCCCTAAATGTTATCAAGAACTATCACAAAGGACATCATACTCGTTGCTGCCTATAGGTATCAATGACTTTAAAAGGGACAATACTTTACGATGGGAATATGCTTCCATAATTTGAGGGCAGTGGCGTGACATTTTACATTGCCCACTGCTCTCATGCAAGTTGTAATGAGTGTGTGATCCTTTTTCCTACACATATGTCCTCCTCCTTATATAGGGAAGAGGGAAAACACTGATATGAGCTCAAACTAGCTCAACAGCGTCACTACAGCACTCTACCTCGATCTCCCTCACGTTGCCATAAAATCCCTGCTATAAGTCATTGATTCACCAACTACCTGGTTATAACTATGAACTAAGTACTCCTACCAGTTTTCAATTAACATCGGTAGGACAAATTTTTTAGTTCACTTTTAGCAACAAAAAATAATAAAATAAAAATAGTACTCACGCCAGCAGTGAAAAATTGGAGGGTGTAAAATTCATGAATACATCAGGTCTGCAGTGGACAATACTTGCTCACAAACACAGAAATCACCAAACAATATCACAATCCAAACTGAGAGGGATCGGTGACTTGCTCTTCTCGCGACCAGCGGAAAGAAAGACAGAGGAGATCCCGAACCTTGAAGGAAGGGAGCGGCCGGTCCTCGGGGTCTAGGGGCGCGTGGAGGTCGAGGTCATCGGCGCAGAACTGGCGCCAGAGCGAGTCGTCCTCGACGGCGGCGCGGAGGCGCGTGCTGGCGCAAGCGAGCGCCGCGGCGGGGCGCGCGCCGGCCTTGACGATGACCGTGTCGAGGACGAGGCCCTGCAGGTTCTCCAGCTCCGACGCAGCGGCCATGGGCTCCGGCGGCGGTGGCGGCGGCGCCGACATGGGCGTGGCGCTCCGGTGCGGTGGGGGATTTTTGGTGGGGAGGTGGGTGCGTGGCAGATTTTAAAGAGCGATGTGTGAGGCCCACACAAAGATGTCAAACAACAGAAGCATACCAGGTCGGTGATTCTCGAATTGACATCGGTGAACCCAGCAGCGCTTTATTTCTTCCAAAAGAACAACAAGTGCGCGAGAATTATGAGAACTCTAATTTGAACCACAAAATTTTGATCGCATGGAATTCATAAATTTAGATGAAAGAAGGAATTAATAAAAGGCAAATTTGTCTGGAACACACTGAAAAAGTGTCGAATTACTCATAACACACTGTCAAAATCAATTTCGTCCGAGACACACTATGATTCTTTGACAATTATCTGTGGCACACTTTTGACTGTTTAACAATTAATTTCAACTTTTTTATCTCAATACTTAAAATACATTAGGACTTGAAACTTGGCACAGATATACATCATTGTACTCTACCATTAAAAAATAAATTTAGATATTTTTTTCGATTGTGGCATCGTTAGCTCGTTGTTTTAATATTTAATTTGTCGAGCAAACCATGCAAACAATCGAAAAAAATATAGCTTTATTTTTTTATGATAGAGAATGTGATAATGTATATCCGTGTGAAGTTTTATGTCCTAGTGTGTTCTAATTGTTAGATAGAAAAAGTTGAAACTAATTGTTAAACGGTCATAGTGTGTCACAGACAATTATCAGAGATTCGTAGTATGTCTCAGACGAAGTTGACTTTGACAGTGTGTTGTGAGTAATTCCACACTTTCTCGGTGTGTTTCAGACAATTTTGCCTTAATAAAATTACCGTTCACTTAATCATACATTTGTAAATTTCTCCTTGCACCTCTTCCTATGCTCCCGCTTAGATCAAAATTATATGGTCTAGATTAAAGTTCTTATAGTAGTTCTCACACGAACTTGGTTCTCATAGAAAACATTGTCTTATTTCATTGGTGAACAAAATTGTTGTTTATTTGAATTTTTTTCTCGATTTTTTTTTACGAAACAGGAGGGGAGGCCCCTACTGATTTCATTTTCCATTAATTATGTATAAAACTGTACAAAAAACGATACAGTATTTACAAGGACTGTAAGTCCAAAATAAAGAAAATGTTAATTATACATGGAATCCCTCTATCCAGTCCTTGAATGCATCTTTGATTGTCGGCTTAACCTTAATCAAAGTTAAGGTTAATTCATCCTTCAACTCTCTCCTCCATCTCGGATATGAAACAACTTTATTATCAAAGATAATTGAATTTCTATGGGTCCAGATTGTCCAGAGAGTAACCATCATGAGTTCCTTAATAAACGGCATGGTATTATTCCTCTTGACTAGATCCACTCTTTGTGGAACCTCCAAAAGCATATTCCAGATTATACCAATATCATTCCAACAATTCTGAACAAAACGGCATTCGAAAAATAGATGATCTAAGAGTTTCAGTTTACCCACCATTGCATAGTACACATGCATATGAAGGTATATGAAAATTCTTCGGCTGCAGTAGATCTCTTGTGTTCAATCTATCCAGCAATAAAAGCCAAAAAAAGAATTTGTGCTTACTTCTTCCTGAGCTCTTCCATAACCACTTGAATGCATCTGGAGCTGTTACTGTGCCAATTAATGCTTCTCCAGCTCCGACGCAGCGGCCATGGGCTCCGGCGGCGGTGGCGGCGGCGCCGACATGGGCGTGGCGCTCCGGTGCGGTGGGGGATTTTTGGTGGGGAGGTGGGTGCGTGGCAGATTTTAAAGAGCGATGTGTGAGGCCCACACAAAGATGTCAAACAACAGAAGCATACCAGGTCGGTGATTCTCGAATTGACATCGGTGAACCCAGCAGCGCTTTATTTCTTCCAAAAGAACAACAAGTGCGCGAGAATTATGAGAACTCTAATTTGAACCACAAAATTTTGATCGCATGGAATTCATAAATTTAGATGAAAGAAGGAATTAATAAAAGGCAAATTTGTCTGGAACACACTGAAAAAGTGTCGAATTACTCATAACACACTGTCAAAATCAATTTCGTCCGAGACACACTATGATTCTTTGACAATTATCTGTGGCACACTTTTGACTGTTTAACAATTAATTTCAACTTTTTTATCTCAATACTTAAAATACATTAGGACTTGAAACTTGGCACAGATATACATCATTGTACTCTACCATTAAAAAATAAATTTAGATATTTTTTTCGATTGTGGCATCGTTAGCTCGTTGTTTTAATATTTAATTTGTCGAGCAAACCATGCAAACAATCGAAAAAAATATAGCTTTATTTTTTTATGATAGAGAATGTGATAATGTATATCCGTGTGAAGTTTTATGTCCTAGTGTGTTCTAATTGTTAGATAGAAAAAGTTGAAACTAATTGTTAAACGGTCATAGTGTGTCACAGACAATTATCAGAGATTCGTAGTATGTCTCAGACGAAGTTGACTTTGACAGTGTGTTGTGAGTAATTCCACACTTTCTCGGTGTGTTTCAGACAATTTTGCCTTAATAAAATTACCGTTCACTTAATCATACATTTGTAAATTTCTCCTTGCACCTCTTCCTATGCTCCCGCTTAGATCAAAATTATATGGTCTAGATTAAAGTTCTTATAGTAGTTCTCACACGAACTTGGTTCTCATAGAAAACATTGTCTTATTTCATTGGTGAACAAAATTGTTGTTTATTTGAATTTTTTTCTCGATTTTTTTTTACGAAACAGGAGGGGAGGCCCCTACTGATTTCATTTTCCATTAATTATGTATAAAACTGTACAAAAAACGATACAGTATTTACAAGGACTGTAAGTCCAAAATAAAGAAAATGTTAATTATACATGGAATCCCTCTATCCAGTCCTTGAATGCATCTTTGATTGTCGGCTTAACCTTAATCAAAGTTAAGGTTAATTCATCCTTCAACTCTCTCCTCCATCTCGGATATGAAACAACTTTATTATCAAAGATAATTGAATTTCTATGGGTCCAGATTGTCCAGAGAGTAACCATCATGAGTTCCTTAATAAACGGCATGGTATTATTCCTCTTGACTAGATCCACTCTTTGTGGAACCTCCAAAAGCATATTCCAGATTATACCAATATCATTCCAACAATTCTGAACAAAACGGCATTCGAAAAATAGATGATCTAAGAGTTTCAGTTTACCCACCATTGCATAGTACACATGCATATGAAGGTATATGAAAATTCTTCGGCTGCAGTAGATCTCTTGTGTTCAATCTATCCAGCAATAAAAGCCAAAAAAAGAATTTGTGCTTACTTCTTCCTGAGCTCTTCCATAACCACTTGAATGCATCTGGAGCTGTTACTGTGCCAATTAATGCTTTATAAGCTTTCTTTGTAGAATATGTCTCCGAGTTCCAAATGTAACACCATTTGTCACAAGCTTCGTCCAACAATTGTAATTGATCCAACTCAGAAGTGAGTAAATCAAGTTGTTCCGACGCAATAATGGATAAAGGCAAAAAGTAGTTCAGATCCACCTCATTTGCCACATATTTAGCCACCTAGATAGATTTATCCTTTGAAAAGGAATGTAATTGTGGGTATGTCTGTTGGAGGCATCTACCATTCCACATGTCTTCCCAAAAAATTGCAGTTTTTCCATTACCCACCGTACATGATGCAATGCTTCTGTATGTCTCAACCATTGACATAAGATCTCTCCACCAGAAGGATCCAAGTAATCTCCTAGTATGGGGAGGCTTTCCATTCCTGTAATATCTGCTCCATGTCAGCTTAACCCAAGGGATATCAAGGTTGTTATAAAATTTGTGTAAAAATTTCATCAGTTGTGCTTGATTCTGTGCCTTTAAATTCCTAGGTCACCTTCATTCTTTGGTCTTTTAGCCTTTTTCCATGCGACTAAGCACCCTCCTTTCTTATTTATTTCACCACCATGCCACAGACAACTTTTAAGATACTTATTTATCTGCTTTATGACCGACGCTGGGAATTTTAGAATGCTCATGAAGTACATTGGCTGTGCTGAAAAAACTGACTTAACCAAGGTCAATCTACCATCATAAGACAAGAATTTTGCTATTCCAGCCAACCTCCTCTCCACTCTATTCATCATTGGCATGTATTCATCTATAATTGGTCTTGTTGTACCAAGAGGGAGACCCAGATATGTAAATGGCATGGAGTGGACTTGACAGCCAAATGTTTGAGATAAAACCTCTGTTTTTTCTTCATCAACATTAATTGGGATAATATATGACTTTCCAAAATTCACCTTAAGACCAGTTGATGTTGCAAATGTATTTAGAATGGCCTTTAGAATAAATACCTGCCTTGCATCAGCCAGCATAATCATAAGTGTGTCGTCTGCATATTGCACAATAGGATAATCGCCCTCAAAGTTTGCTCCCAGTGGGTGTGATAAAATACCCTTTTGATAAGCATCATTAACAATTGACTGTAACAGGTCTGCTGCAATGACAAATAATAGAGGAGATAAAGAATCTCCTTGCCTAACCCCTCTCTTGCAGTGAAACGATTTGCCAGGCGCCCCATTCAATAGCACAGAAGAAGTACCGGAGGTTAAAATCATGTAAATCCATTGAAGCCACATTTCAGAAAATCCCTTTTGCCGAAAGATTTTCAGGATAGCTGAGTGTTCTACTCTGTCGAAGGCCTTCTCAAAGTCCAATTTCAGTATGATGATCTCCTTTTTTATTTGATGGCAGATATGTAAAAATTGAAAAGCCCATGCCAAACAATCCTGGATACACCTTCCTTTGATAAACCCATATTGGTTTTGATGTACTACAGAGAGTATCACACTCTGCAATCTATTTGCAATCAGCTTTGTAAGTAATTTGAGGGAATAATTAAGCAGAGATACTGGTCCGTAATCTGATATTTTTTCCGGATTGTCCTTCTTCGGAATCAAAATGATGAAAGAGTCGTTAATACTTTCAATGTTCAGATTACCCATTGCAAATGCCTCGCATAAAGCATAGTAGTTGATAAAGAATCAAACCTCAAGATGAGATTGATCCACGTAGGATGGCCCGATCTTTCGTGGTACAGTCAATAATCAGCAGCGGAAACAATAACCGTCGATAACAATCTGACCCGCGCAACGAATCACACAAACCAGAAATGAGGCCAATTGAAGGTCACCACGTGATCTTGATCTAAGAGAGAATCAAGCCCACACACTAATGAAGAACAGAACAAAATCAAGAGACAAGCCCTGCTCAACAAGCACGAATTTCTAGCATTGAAATTCTGGATACAAAGAGACCAGGATAAGATCACCGAAACATGGTGACGTTTCTGAGTTTATTTCTCACAAAAACTAAACATAATGTTTGATATTCTGGTCCCCTTCTACGTGTACATTACCTCTAAACTCTATAAAGAGCTTTATGACTCAAAAGGAAAGTAAAATCACACTAAAATTTACATGGACTCAAAACTGGCAAATGAACTGTAGACCCGTCGTTTTGTTTTGCAAACTGCAACCACCTCATGTAGAATCCGCTTGTGGGACCACATCTATCTCAAAGTAAGTCAAATTATCTTTCCATGGAGTACCCCACACGCCTCAATTAGACTTCGGATGCGTCCTCTATGGCATTTTTAATCCAGCCTGTCAGGGTGGCCTGAAACCGAAACCGAGACGAATAAAATCTTTCCTATCTCCTTTCCTCCGCATGAGATTTGTTTGATTCGGTCTATAACTTGGAAAGATATGTGTGCGACGTCCTTGGAAGGTACTAGAGCACCTGGAAACTTTCTTTTGTCTTGCTAGATATGAGCTATCCTTATATGAAGATACACCTCGTCGTTGCGGACAGATTCGACGCCTTTCAATAAAAATGGCATAACTTGAAGTAGAAATGTCCAAATCTCGTGATATTTGATTCATTGGAAACTTCACTTCATCTTCTTTCCAAATATCATGTTTATAGGACTTGTAATTCACTGAACACCTGCGCTTAACACCTGAAACATGATGTTTTATCTCAGCTTCATCTTTATTGTAGCTGATAGGAATATCCGCATCATTCTCCCCCTCATCAAAATGATTCGTCCTAGAATCAGGCTCTGTATTCCTTATCATGATTCGAGGACGAGTCATTTTGATGAGGGGGAGAATGATGTGGATATTCCTATCAGTCTCTCTCCATAAGCGCGTCAACATGCGCGTGGCCTCCTCAAGCAGGACATTGGCCTTGGCATTAGATGTCCGCGAACACAGTGACGACACCACCCCCCGCCAAGGCCAGCCACCTTGTGGCCTGGTGTCGCCCGAGAGCACACGATTAGCGCGGCACACTAGTTGAGTGGACATCTGGTTTTATGAGCGGAAGAGTGGACAATTTTGTTCAGAGAGGGAGATCAGTCAATAGTTAAGGTTTGACACATATTTTTTCTTTTCTTGCAAGGAAGGTTTGGACACATTTAAGTCGCACCGGGTCTATTTTTTTATGGAACTCTTGCCAATGCTATTTATTAATGTTATTGTTAACATGTAATCAGTTTATAACTCTTTGTACACCTAATCATGCTAGATATATAAAAGTAATCCAAAGCATGGTACCTAGAAGAAGTTTTCTAGAAAAGGAGATATTTATAAAGAAAAGAGTTGTGTATTTCCAATTTGCCATATGATGACAATGTTTGGATGGCTAAATTTGGCTATAAATTTAGATGTAGCCAAAGCACTATTTATTTTAAATGCTAGTTTATTAGAAGAAACTCACCACATTTTTCTTATTTAGGAACTGGAATTTGTAATACTAGTTATTATAAATGCACGTAAAGATGATATTACCGACAATAAAAGTTTTCACTACGCCTTTTTTAATATAATGAACAAAACAGGCTTGACCTTATTGATAATTATAATTCAAAGGTCATGCTACTAAAAGAGGGAACATAAAATGGAACTTATTTATAATTCATATATTCTAGCTATCTTGTTTGATTTTTCGAAACTGTTCCTAGGGATAAACAAGGATAGTTACGAATAAACTTTATGCATGCTTGAAGGTTCATAAGCTGGGTGAAATGAAAATTTGTGTAATATATACTATTTTAGTAAGAAAATTTGAAAGCTATTGCCTCGTAAGTTTGTAAGCGTGCAACACGGGCTTGCCAACAAAGCTAGCTGCTTGGCCGACCAGGCCACAATCCTGCGAATGGCCCACCGATTCGCCCGCTTCAACAGAGCAGGACAAGGTGGTGCCGCCATGGGACCCAGTGGCGCTGTAAAAACAGAGAGACTACTCAACCACGCCAACGGTGTGGCAACTTCTGCGTGGCGGGAGAGGGACACACTATCTGGTAATGTTCGTGAAACAAATTAGTGCGTTCCAACTGCCTAGGTGTAAATTAAGAATTCACATGTTGTGATATGTTATAACACACAATATTTTCTTTCTTTACACTCTATCAATAATGCACAAATCTTTACAGAAATGTGCCATTGAAATTTAAGTGTTGGAGTCCTCTAAACCACTCAGGTGTTAGCTTTCCCTTATGTTGGGAGATTGAAGCCCTCAATAGGGGTGCAAAGCCCTCAACACAGATTGAATGATTGTTCTAGGAGCTGCGAAGCCCTGTGAGGTGAAAGCTCGCTGTTCAATTCCTGTTGCGGAGCCTCTGTTGCTGTCCACGCTGCTGGACAGACTTACGGGGCTTTGCGAAGCCCTCGGGTTCTTGCCCTTCTATTCTGTCGAAGACCTCTGGCGTCCACGCTGTTGGGCGGAGGGGGCGGAGACGTCTGGGAATTTAGAGCGGCGCAAATGAAGTCTCTGGCTTGCGGCCCTAAAAACTGTTGTCGTTATGGGGGGGGGGGGGGGTGGGCG
>LAPY01000384.1:0-17700 GCA_000970635.1 Eragrostis tef | reverse complement strand
GGGTGGGGGGGGGGGGGGGTCTGGTCATATTTATAGACCCGACCCTTAGTGTTACATGTCGCTTTATAATGATACCCTTCGTACATGAAGTAATACCCTTCGCTACTCTTATAGTTAAACTCTTGCCTCCTTCTGACCCTTCGCCCGCACAGTATAGCCCTCTGTCCCAACACTAGCCCTCCACTGTTGAAAGGAAGGATGGAGTTATTCCTTGAGGCAGTGCTATATGGCTGCTATGCTTTCTTGTTCTTGAATCCTTCCATTCTTGTACGTTTTATTATTTCTTTTCATTTTTGCATACCGGTCTTTGCTTTTTCTTCTTTTGCTCTTCGTAGCACTTGACCTCTCTATGTCTTTATATACAAGTCGTTGTTTACTGAGCTTTTCACCTTTTCTCCTTGTCGCTTTGTCTGTTTTACTGCCACCTCTTCTTTCGAAGGTATCTTTCCTCTCCTTTCTTATGACTCCGAAGAAGTTTGTCGCTTTCCCTAGTGGTTTTCATTCCCTTCGCAAGGATTGCGTTTTGACGAAGTCTATCCACTCTTCTCACTATAATGGGGGCTTGTCCAAGTATTACTCCAAGTCCGATCTTCTTGATATTTCTTCGATTCGTCTACCTTACAATGATCTTGAAATGAAAGCCGACTCTTCATTGAAACCCGGACTTTGGCGAAGTCGTTATCTTTTCATCATACTTGGATGCCGGCCTTTCTTCCCCTGCTCAAAAATTATTTTCCATATTCTATCTTTGTACCATCTTCAACTTCATCATCTTACACCTGTTGCTGTTGCAACTGTTTCGGCCTTTTCTTGGGCTTGCCTGTGCGAATGTGTTAGTCCCGATGCTGATGGTTTTTATCGTATTTACAAGGCCCGCCATACTCCCGTGTATGGTCATGGCCGCCGAGTGAGTCCTTCCTTTGGCGTTTTTGATTTTGTGGCTAGGGAGGGATTTGGACACCTTTAAGTCCAACTGCGTCCAGTCATTTACTTTCTCTGAAAATTTCTTGTCTATGTCTACTTAAAATATGACGGTTCACAACTGGGAATGTATAACTTGCAAGCATTTTTTCATAGAACTATTGCAAATGCTATTTTTGAATTTTTGTTAACTTTTAATCATTGTATAATTATTTTTACACCTAATCTCACTAGATATATAAAATAATCTAAACATGGTATGTAGAAGAATTTTTGTAGAAAAGGAGATATTTGTTTACAAAAGAGTTTTTTGTGTTGCCATATGACAACGATTGGATGACTAAACTGGGCTACAAATTTAGATATGGCCAAAGCACTAGTTATTTTCCTCGTAAAAAGTAAAAGCAATAGTTATTTTGAACGCTAGATTATTAAAACAGAACACCCCACATTTTTCTTATTCTGGACCTGGATGTTGTAGTACTTCCTCATATTACAATGCATGTAAAGACTATATTGCCCCAAATGAAAGTTTTCACCACACTTTTAAATATAACTCTAATGAACAGAAGAGGCTTGCCCTTATTGATATATTATTAATTCAAAGAGGGAACACATAAATGGGAATTAGAATTCAATTTTTCTAGCTATTTTCTTTGATTTTTAGAAACTATCCCTTAGAATAACAAATTATATTTTGTGTAAAATATATTATTTTAGGAAGAAAGTTTGAAAGGTATTGCCTCTTAGGCTTGCAGGCGGCGTGGGCTTGCCTGCAACACCACTTGTCTGACCCACGGCACAATCCTGTAAATGCCCATAGATTCACCACTTCACTAAAGCAGGATGAGGCGGTGCTATAAAGGAGAGAGCTTGCTTACCCGCACCGATGGTGTAGCAATTGTTGCGTGGCGTGATACTGATGCACTTTGGATAATTTTGTGTCACGCTAGTGGATCAACTCGGTGTAATTAGATATGTTATAACACATAAATTTTTTTATTTCTTTACACTCTCTATTTGTAAAGCACAAATCTCGACACAAATCTGAGCCATTAAAATTCAAATGTTGAAACCCTAAACACTCATGTCTTTATTTAGCTTTCCCCTATATTAGTCAGCGAAAAGCGTTTACATGTCTTGTAGGCTTTGTCTCCTTGTTTCCGGCTCCCGTGTGTACGCAAACACACAAGCGACCACCGATGCGCTGGCGCACACGAAGAAGCACTCGGGCATGGTGATCCAGTCCCCCACAGCGAGATGACGCTCTGACTCCCTCCGACACCGCATGTCACCTGGTTACCACCATGCCAAGGGGCGCGGGCAGCCGCTGCGACATGATCTCCGTGTTGTATATTGACAACAGCGGCCCGAGCCCCACTAGAACGCCGCGATGAACGCGAGCACCGACGCGAAGGGCCAGCATGAGAGAGGTCAGTGTCACAGCAGCGCCTTCCCTGCTGGCTGAGGAGGAGCGGGCGCCGGCTGACGCGGTCGGCGAAGAGCGCGGCCACAAGCTTGAAGGCGACGTTGTTGGAGCCAGGGCCGTGGTTGTTGTATTCGGCAACAAGTACCACTGTCTTTGACAGACTTTCCTGCATGCCATCACATCAAGACCACCATCTGTCGTAAGTACTGGATCTCAACGCGCTGCTCGGCGGAGAACAAGATCGATCCCGGTGGTGCTGGTGCCACGCGCGAGCCTTACCGTGGCTGAGCGCCGCTGCCCGTGCCAGTCACTTGTCCGTGTCGCAGGGCACCTGGATGACGACAGGCAGGGCACCTGGATGACGACGTTCTGGGACGTGATGCTCTGTAGGCGAACCCATGAAAAAAAGTTGAAGCCGTGCAGCTCCAGCTCAACCGCGTGCGCGCGTGCATTCAATGCAGCTATCGCCAAGGAGTTCAAGGCAGCGAAGAGGAACCGGAAGCAAGTAACGGCCTCGGCGTTGTCCGCCCGATGACGACCGAGTCCAGACGCGAGTCAACCGGACACAGACCAACCTGAGCCGCAAGTTTCTGATGGGACCACAGCGGCCGCCCCTGATTAGGGAGGGGCCGCAGGGCAGGGGTGCCACGACGAGAGGTTCCTCTGGTCCTCTGATTTGGAAAAGTTTGGACAGCTGAGTAGAAATATTTTGATGCTGCAACTGGCTTGAGGTATATTATTGATTTTGTATAAGGCCCTTCGTCAAAGCAGTATTGAAATAATTATTATTGATATTGAGTATATTATCAATATCAATAATATGATAAACTGGCAATATGATCCAAGCTCCAGGAGCAGAAGTGCAATCCATTCAAGATTGGTGGAATGACCACATGGAAGTAGCACAAAGAGATTCTAGACGCACAAAGGCAGCAGTACTCATCTACACGGCATGGCATATCTGGAATGAACGGAACCCGTCGAGTGTTTACCCAAACTGCGAAGCAACCTGCTGAAGTAGTCAATCTAATAAAAGAAGACATGGCTGCCAGAGAACGAGCAGTTGGAAGGCCGACTGGAGTGTTCGGTGTAGAGGAGAGTAATCAACAAATTATGTAATACGACCTTCATCTTCTTGTAATATGTAAAACTCTCTTCTACCTTAATGAAAAGGCAGCACTCCTGCCTACTTTTCAAAAAAAGATATTGAGTATATTATTGTTTGGACAAGGAGTGTGGGTCCCGCTCCTCTCTCCCAACCCTTGATTAATCCAGCCACAATATCCAGCCAATAATTAGAAGAAATAATCCGAGGAATTGAAAGAGGGGGAGTAGGAGATTACTTTCTCCTAGGTCTCGCGGAGAAATTTGATTGAGAGTGTGATGGTGAGATCTCGCGGAAACGCAGGTGTGCGAATTTGGAAGGAGCGGGTGTGATTGAAATCTAGAGTGAGATTGTGCAGAAAGTGGGAAGTGTAGTTGAGATTGAAGTGCGGAATTACTTCATTGCAGGTTCTCAACGGTGATTTGAGGGTGATTGTTCGTATGGGAGGGGTTGCTATGAAGGAAGCCAATCTGATGGATTTGTGCATGACTTCGTGAAAAAATTTCCATCTGTGCCATCAGTACAGGAGTCTGAGAAGAGTAGATACTATTCGTCGTCGACGATTAACTCTTGCGCCAATTCTCAAAAATATTCAGAAAGAGGCTGAGTGTAATGCAGTAACAAGTGAACATGTAAATAAAGTGTTTGAAAATAGATTCAAAGAGGTGTACAGAAACAATAGAGAGAGAGAGAGAGTGATTATAGATGAGAGTGATCTTAGTTGGAGTGTATATCAGATTGAAGAAGAATGGATAGAACAAATTCATAGAGAGATTGAAAAGGCTAATGTGGTTGGGCTCAAAAATGAGAATGTTGAGAATACAGATGAAAAAAATGCAGATAATAATAATGATCAGATGAAAAGTGGACATAAGCAGCTAATTACAGGGTTGGTTACCAAGCAGAGAGTGATTACAAATTGGGATAAGGAACAACGGAGAAAACAAGTGGCACAGGAAATTAAGAATAGCCTTTTTTGCAGCCCAAAAGATATAGAGAGGGAAAAGAAACTGGAGAATGAAAGTAAAAAAGTGGAGAAGAAAGATAAGGCGGGCCTGGCCGAAAATGGGCCGGCCCACATATACGGTACCAGGATAGAGGACTTGTATAACCACTCATATATTCCAAGGAGACAATGGATGTGGATACCTAAAGGATCGAAACAACCAGAGTTAGGGTTCGCAGCCACCATAGCAGACGTGAGGCGATTCAGCGATTCAGCAAGAAGATTGATCAAGAACAAGCTCCAATCGGTGGATTCCAGATCTTTCGCTACCGTGGTAGAGGGGGTCACGATGAATCGTAGAGGGGGTGGTGATGGCAGTCAGCAGGGGGTTGGGAGACCTCGTCCAGAGGGTCGACCAGGCGTAGATCGCAAAGATGGTTTTCAACATGGTGATGGGGGAAGATTTAACGAAGGCCAGAATTTCTACGCGGAGGGGAATAGAATGGGTGGAAGAGGAAACTATGACAACCAGAGGTTTCAACCTAGGAGAGAGTTGGAGGGGGAAAGAGGGATTCAATCTGAGGAACCGCCGTGGAGATTATAATAGGTAGGATCATGGCCCTGGGTCGTTTGGAGGCAGAGATGACAATAGAAAGAAATTTGAAAAGGAGGAGTGAAGAGATAGAGAGACGGGATTACAAACAGGAAGAATATGACCTACGGAATAAGCTTAAAAGGGACCAAGATTGCAGGAAGAATGATATTCCTCACAAAAGGCACAACACTTTTGAGGAGTATCAACAAGGAGGATATAAAGCGGGTCCTAATGAAACTACACTGTGTTTCAACTGCAACAAAGATGGACATTTCAGAGCATCATGTCCTAACCCACCTTACTGCTACAATTGCAAGAAAGCTGGACATAGAGCTAATGTCTGTCCAGCAAAGAGAGGGCTTAAATTGTGTGGTTATGGCATGCCTGGTCAGGGATTTAATAGTATCCAGATTCCAGTTGATGAGATAAATATCAAGAAAGAATACATTGGAATTATGACCATACTAGAGGGTACTGCTGATGTTTCCAGTATTGAAAAAGAGTTGGAGAATGTTTTCAGAGGCAAGAAGGTGTGGAAGCTGAAAAAAAGGGAGGACAATGAGTATATGTTGGTGTTTAATGAGGAAGATAATTGACACCAGATAACTAGATTCAAGAGTTTTGATTTTCTAACTGCTCCTATCAAGGCTCAAGTTGTACCCAACAGAGATGTCTTCTGAGGCTGTAAGCAAGGTTGGAGACTGTTTGGGTGAAAGCTTTTGGTCTTCCACCCTTTGCCCAGAAGGAGGAAGTGGTGATGGACATTGCTTGTTTGGTAGAGGATCCCATTGAGGTGGATGAGAAAACTCTTGACATGGGACCTAGCCCAGTCAGAGTTAAGCTGTTTTGCAGAAATCCAGATATGATCGAGGGTTCTACTCTAGTACATTTCAATGGAGAGGGATATCCCATTACTTGGATGGTGGAAGTCTCAACTAAAACAGATATTCCTGGAACATCTAAGCGCAACTCAAAGTTTGATAGGCATAAAGACAGAGAGAGGGAAGATGAAGAGGGATCCTCTGGAAATACACATGCAACAGGTTTCCTTTAGCTGGTTAGTAAAGATAACAAAAATGATAATACTGGAACCAACAAACAGGGAAAAGCCAATGATGAGGTAGATCAACCTGAGAATACTGAAGACAAGGAGCGTGGAGAGATAAATGAGGACCAAAATGAGCAGTTTATGCTATCACAGGTCGGGGGGAATGATAATGAAAACCAGGATAAAGAAATTGTAGAGGAGGAATTGTTGGACTATGGTACTGATTCAGCAGGAGAATTTCAGACTGCACCAGTTGAAGCGGAAGAACATATCAGTCAGATAGAGAGGGAAAAAATGGAGATGGCCAAAATAGATGCTATCTTTGATGAGAAGACTAAGAAGATGGAAAAACTACTGAACATTACAAAGGAGTTGCCTGAAGCTAAAGAGGGTGCAAATATCAATATGCAGGAGAATTTTGTGATCAATGAAACTGGTGATAATTTCACTAAGGTGGTCAGGAAAGGCAAAGGAATGCCAATGTTTACAAAACAAAGCGACAGGGTGAAACATGATGGAGTTGTCATGATGTCCAAGGCTATGGAGGCCAAAGCAAAGAAAAATGAAATTCAAGGTATGAATTCTTTTTTTGTTTTACATTCTGTTGACCCTAATTCTTTAATTCAAACTGCAAATATCTGTGGGTTTTCTTTGGGAGAGAATCTTAAAATAAAAATGGAGACCATAAGTGCTATACAGGCTCAAGAAAAGGCTCAAGCGATGATTGCTAGTGCCAAAGCTAACAGAGAAGAACTAGAGAGGGCAAAGAAGGATAAAGCAAACAAACATCTGATGATAGAGGTGGCAAATATTGATAAGGAGAATGCTACTGAAGAATTTGAGTGGGATGACTCTCGATCACCTTCTGACTCAGAGCTTGATGAAGTCAGAAGACCAAGAAAAGTTGTGCAGAAAAAGAGAGGGGTGGAGAACATCAAGGTTAAATGATAGTGTTATTCTGGAACATTCGAGGTTTAGGAGCTGAAGGCAGAAGAGGGCAGTTAAAGGATTTAATCAAGAAACATAATGTAGATATTATTTGTATTCAAGAGACAATTAAATCAGATTTCAATATCACAGAGTTGAAGGCTCTAGTAGAGGGTAAATCTTTTGCTTGGAACTGGATTGTCTCAACTGGGCATTCTGGTGGTATTCTGGTGGGAGTGAAACAAGGAGATCTGGATGCCACTGAGATGGATTCTGGTGAACATTTTGTGAGTGTGTCAATAAGCAACAAAGAGGATAGCTTTGAGTGGGAAATTATATGTGTGTATGGTCCTGTACAGTATGACAGAAAGGTGGGTTTTCTTAGGGAATTATATGGCAAGATATCGAGATCAGACAAACACGTTCTTATTGGAGGAGATTTCAATATGATCAGATACTCTCATGAGAAATCAACTGAAAATGTACATTGTGGCTGGATGGATATGTTCAATTCCTTTATAAATGATGCGGCTTTAAGGGAGATACATAGAGGGGGTGACAGGTTCACTTGGACAAATAAACAGCAAAGTCCTATAAGGAGTAATATTGATAGAGTGTTTGTAACTAATGGATGGGAACAGCATTATCCTTTAGCCACTTTGAGAAGTCTGACTAGAGTGGGCTCAGATCATAATCCTTTGCTTCTTAACACTGGTACTAATAATCATAAGTTGCAAAGAATGTTTAGGTTTGAACCAGCATGGTTCACACAAGATGGTTTTAAAGAAATGATATTGCAGAGATGGCCTACCAGAGAGGAAAATAATGTACAAGATTACTGGAAGAATATTAAAAATGATATCAAGAAATTATGCAAAGGGTGGGGTGCTAATCTACAAAGTGATATGAAAAGAAGGAAAAAAGAGCTAATTGAGAAGATTAACAAACTAGATACCAAAGATGATAGTATGGGTTTAAATGAGGAAGAGTGGGCACAAAGGTATTCTTTGGAGAGCAATCTAGAGGAAATATATAAATATGAAGAAATTCTATGGCAAAGAAGAGGGGGTGAAACTTGGATTCTGAAAGGGGACTCCGACACTGGTTTTTTCCATGGTGTTGCCAATGGGAGGAAAAGGAAGTGCACTATATTCTCTTTAGAAGATGGAGATGAAGATATCATAGATAAGGAGGAGTTAAGAACACTCATTGAACAGTACTACAAAGGCCTGTTTGGTAGTGAACAAAGGATCCCAATGGTTTTAAATGATGATTTCTGGGCAGATACTGGTTCTTTGAGCAATGAAGAAGCTGCGAGCCTGATTGTACCATTTACAACGACAGAGATTGAACATGCACTGAATGAGATGAAGACAAATTCTGCTCCAGGACCTGATGGTTTTCCTGTTGCTTTCTATAAAGCCTTTTGGATACAAATAAAAGACAACTTTACTGAGATGTTTCACAAGTTTTATGAGGGGGAACTGAACACTAGAAGGATGAGCTATGGCTTGATAACGCTTATACCTAACGTAAAGGAGGCAAACTTTATAAAACAATACATGCCATTATGTTTGTCTCAAGTGGATTTTAAGTGGATAACAAAAGTAATGACACTTAGAATTACAAAAGTAGCAGATTCTCTGATAAGTGAGACACAAACTGCTTTCATTCCTGGTCGAAATATCCTAGAGGGGGTGGTAATCTCACATGAGACTCTACATGAACTTAAGAGGAGGCAGAAAGCGGGAATTATTTTGAAACTAGATTTTGAAAAAGCATATGACAGAGTTAACTGGGACTTCTTGTTTGAGGTGCTGAGGACGAAAACTTTTCCTGATAAATGGATAGAGTGGGTTAAAATGGTGTTAACAGGTGGAAGAGTGGGGGTGATCATTAATGGTGAACCTGGGAATTATTTTAGGACTTTCAATGGTTTGAGACAGGGTGATCCTCTCTCACCAATACTGTTTAACATTGTGGTGGATACTCTGGCAACTATGTTTAGAAAAGCAAGAGATGCTGGTTTGATCAAGGGTCTAATCTGAGAGTTGATAGAGGGGGGACTTACACATCTACAGTATGCTAATGATACTGTAATCTTTTTGGCAGCTGAAGAAGAAACCATAAGACAAGCAAAGTTCCTTCTGTACTGCTTTGAAAATATGTCTGGAATGAGAATAAACTATCATAAGAGTGAAGTTATTGTGGTCGGAGTCGATAAACAAGAAGAGAAGAGGGTGGCAGATATTTTCAACTGTAACATAGGTAAATTACCCATGAAATACCTTGGTATACCTATTAGTAACCTGAAAATTGGTGTGGCTGAACTTAGTTTTCTTCTGACCAAACTTCAGAAGAGGTTACCTATTTGGCAGAGTGGCTACTTGTCTACAGGTGGCAAATCAGTACTGTTGGAGAGTTGCCTGGGCTCAATTCCTATTTACACAATGGGTTTTTATCTCTTACCAGATACAACCCATAAAGCAATGAACTCAGTTAGAGGGGATTTTTTCTGGCATTGTGGGCAAAAGAAAAAGTACCATATGGTTAAATGAGAAATTCTGGCATCTCCCAAAAATCATGGGGGACTGGGTTTCACAAATACTAAGGTCATGAATGAATGTCTCCTATTGAAGTGGATTTTTAAGCTGGAAAAGGGTGATACAGATATGTGTTGTAAGTTACTCAGGAACAAATATTTGGGAGAAGGGGGTTTCTTTTCTAGTTCACCAAACAATGGATCACAGTTCTGGAAGAGGCTCCATCAGGTTAAGGATATATGTGCTATGGGACTATCATATAGAGTGGGGAATGGAAAAAAGACAAGATTTTGGAAAGATATTTGGAGGGGAAGCTGCCCTTTCAAAATCAAGTATGGAAATATTTACAAAATCTGTCAACAACAATTGGTAACAGTGGCCCAGGTGTTGGAGGGGGAGGAAATTCAATTAACCTTCAGAAGACATTTTGGACAAATTGAGTGGACAGAGTGGCAAGAGCTAGCATCTGAAATAGAAGAGATTGAGTTAACTGATGCAACAGATATTGTTCGATGGGAGTTAGAACAACATGGCAATTTTACTACATCATCACTGTACAGACACAGGCTAACCACTGGGGTAGTGAACTCAAAAATGCAGAAACTATGGAGCGCTAAACTGCCACTGAAAGTCAGAATCTTTCTGTAGCAACTTAACCTAGACAGGTTATAGTCTGCAGACCAACTTAAGACAAAAAAGTGGAAAGGGAGCGAGAAATGTGGCATTGTGATGACAACGAGACTGCCAATCACATAATGTTTGAGTGTGAGCTAGCAAAATATGTTTGGTGTTATTAGAGAGGGTCTGAACTGGAACAGTGTGCCTGATAATGTACAGGAGTACCTTCAAGATCACATGAAAGAGGGAGGGAAGGGGGGGGGGAGCAATTGTAACTTCATGTTTTTCCTGTTAGGAGCAGTGTGTTGGGCACCGTGACTTAACAGAAACGATTGGATCTTTAGAAACAAAATTGTTTCTGCACCTAATGCTGTAGTTCACCGTTCTCTATCTTTCATGCAGCGCTGGGCCATCTTAAACATGACGGAGGACAAACTGCTTATTGAACAAGGCATCGGCTAGATCAGAAAGGCGATCCCGGGTAGGACGGTGGAGCAGGAGCAAAATCACTAGCAACTGAGGCTGACATTTGTAATAGTTTTTTGCTAGTTTCTTGCTTTCTGGACCGGTGTAGAGAGGGTACTTTTGCTGTTTCTTTAACTGAATGAATATGTAAGCTGGTTTCCTAGCAAACCAATTATGCTTTCAATATAAAGCAGGGCCACGGCCTTTGGTCTTTTTTCAAAGCAGTATTGCAAACAGGGTGTGATCATCTGGGAAATGAACATTTATTTCCATCTTTTTGGTGAACAGTGGTAATGGTCCAGCCTACCTATTCTTAGCAATTGAGGCCATGGCCGATGGAGGAGTTGCAGCTGGACTTCCTCGATCGGTGCTGCAACTATGGTGAACAAGACAGGCAAACATGCATCCAGGTCAACTGAAACAAAATGAAGCCGGCTATGGTGGTGCTGCAACAATGGTGAACTCGACAACCCCTCAATATGCACAAGAAGCAAAAGAAGGATTAGCCTCTGATCATATAATTGCCTCTCTTTGTTGCCTCCTATGTTAATAGAGAGAGACCTATGTAATATTGTTGAATTGACATGGTGTATATAACTGTATGTGTGCACTCTCTCTAATGTAATATTGTTGAATTGACATACCTATGTGGACTTCTATATGTATGCATGTTGTCTTGTTTAATTAACTGATGTGTGCAAAAATAGATGAACTATTGCTTTCATGTACAATTTTGTGTCAAAATAATGCCAAAATAGCGTTGAAATAATGCCGTTTTTTGCGTAACTATGAAATATTGATCAGTTATATTATTCTGGAATTTTGGAACAAATGAATACTTTTGAAATTGAATTTTCCATTTAACTCACTTCAGGGGTACGAAGGTCATTTCACCTCTCATTTAACACCTTTAACATGTCAAACTCACGGAAGGGCCAAAAAAGGAATCAAAGTTGCATTCTGAGACATATAGATAACTTTTTTTTTTGTTTGAGCCAAGGAAGGAAGAACCAGCAACTTTGACGGAGCCAAATAAGGAGAAAAAAGGTTAACAATATTTAACGGGATTTGGATGTAGTTAATGGCTTTCCTAATTACCAAAGGCTGATATTTGGCAGTAGTTAATGGCTTTCCTAATTTATTTGCATGAACAGGGAGATAGGTCTAAATTACCCTTAAGTAGGTCAACGGTTGATATGTTTATGTACGGTACCTCCTAATAGCTTGCAAACACCATATAAAGGCCATATCTGTGCGAGCTCCAAGGCGACAGATCGAAGGCAGCGGCGCGGTGAGATCTGGCGACGGCGGCCTCCCTCCCCTTCTTCCCCACCTCGCGCTGCGCGGATCAACGCGCCTCGGTAATGGGTGGCGCAGATCCGCGACGCGGCGACGACTACGGGGTAGCTAGGGGGGAGCTTCGCGGCGACGACAACGATGACAATGTTGTGCCTTGGCCGTGTGAGCACCTCCTCTTCGCGCAATCAGCCTCGTTTTTGTCGACGACCTCGAAGCCGCTTCATCTCTGTCGACTGCGGCGTCCCGGGAGCCGAGGATCTGGCGGCGTTGTGCCTCCCCGACGACTCAAGGACGGTGGATTTGGCGGCGCCGCGCCTCGACGACGACCCAAGGACAGAGGATCTAGCAGCGCTGCCCCTCCCCAATGACGGCAAGGACCGCGTGGATCGATGACAACGGCAAGGTCCGCGTGGCGGTGGCGGCGGGGCTCACACGGCAGAGTGTGTAGTGCTTGGCCCAGCCCGTCTTTCCTCTTTTCTTTTACTTTGTGTCCTAGCTAGCAGTGGCGGACGTTTCCTCCACCTTACCTACTCTTTCTCGGTCGCATAGCAGTGGCGCATGCACGATGGCGGACGAAACATCCGCCACTGAACGCCACGATTGTACTAGTGATGGAGCAGTTGGCTGACGCGACCACGCCCGCTCTGGCGCAAGTGTTGCATAGCACATCACCGTCGTTATTGCCGCCTCCGGTGACGAGGCGGCCAACGATTAGGAAGTAGTGCGCGAGAGCGTGAGACAGTGCCCTCCTAACGACCTCTGCCAGCTCGCGGATGCCATGGTTGAAAAGATGTGGAAGGACATTTATCCGTGCGCTTGTGGATCCTCTTATTATGAGAACAGCGATTGGACATCTCTAGCATTCATTGCTACTGGTGGACTATTTGGTAATATCATTGTAAGACTCTTTAACCCAAATATCTGTTTACCGTAAGGAATGCCAACAGGGATCTCTCTTGACCATCAAGGTATGCTTGGAATGGCATCTTATTTTTTGCAATTCCACAGTACAACTCAAACACTCATATCCTACCCCTATCAATATGAACATCTTCAAAAACTGAGCTGCCAAATCTTCGAGATATACGAAGTAACCACTAGTGCCTCGTTATTGAGGGCTCGTTATTGAGGGGAACGTCGCCTACCCTTAAAAGCACAACGTCGTTAAATCATTAAAAAATTCCTCTCACGAGAAGTCGATGCCAGGACCTGTGTGCTATTGAGGCTTTCGTAACTGGTACGCAACAAGCTACTTTGCGTGCCGCCTTCTTAACGGAGGCTATAGTTAGCACTGAAAAATGAAGTCAAGCGATCCTGAATTTGTCATATCTTCAAATGGAAGAGTTGGTAGCAGCATGTTAGCAGAGTCGACGTAGTGGCCGGGGGGGGGGGGGGGGGGGGGGTTGGGGGGCAAGCGGTGCGGCCGCACTGGGCCCCCAAATCCCAGGGGCCCCACCCCAGGCCATGTATGTATACATGTATTCATATAGGTCCAGCAAAAACAAAGCTACTTCAATCCAATGGGCCTGATAAGAGCGCGGCAGGCAGGCAGGAGGGAAAAGGCCATCGCGTCATGACTTCCGAAACCCAATTTGGCATTACGGCACGCAATTGTCTTGTGGAACCAGCGCCGCCCACGTACAGTTCTTGCCGAATTGCCGTGGCTCTGCCGATCGTCGCCGGATCGCAATCGCCGCGTCCGCTGCAAACGCGACATCGACTCACCGTTCTCAGTTCCGTTCACCAAATCGTCGCTTTTTGCCGCCACCGTCCACAGTCCGCAAAGATAATGTACTCCGGCCTCTCTGGTAATTGCTGGGAAATGCCCTAATTTTGTAACAGCATGTTAATTACATGAATGATTACTTTATTTGATCAGAATATTTTTCCAATTTTCAGCGCGATCATGACAGGTAGAAAGTATGCATCTGGCTGTGAAAAGAGGAAAAAGAGGCAACGGCAAGATGATCTGAGAGAATCACAAAGAGGATCCATGGACAAATATGTGAAGATTAGGGACCCAAATGAGTTGGCCATAGTTGCTGTCGAGGAACAGCCTAATATCAATTTAGATGACCAGGGCCCAACAGAGGACAATGTTGACATCAATGTAGATGATGGCACTGTAAGTGATCATGAGAACATATTTAATTCCTCGGCATCTACTAGTGTGGATGATCAGCATGTTTTTACTACGGATATTTATGATCCGAGAAATTGGGGTAGTTTTGATAACAAAGCTAGAGACATATTAGTGGAGAAAGGGCCTATAAGAGAAGAAAATCTTGTATTCCTTAAGGATGACGACTCAAGACATTTTTCTTATGCACTTTGCTACAGAAAGATGATAAATGGAGAATTACGTGACAGAAAGTGGTTAGTTTATTCAAAACACATTGACAAAGTATTTTGCTTTTGTTGTAAGCTTTTCAATCCTAACAGTTGCAAAAGTTCATTGGCACATGATGGGCTTGGAGATTGGAGGCACATCCACGACAGATTGAAAGATCATGAAGGTTCTATCGAGCATCTAACCAACATGATTTCTTGGAATGAGCTAAGAGTTAGGATGAAAAAAGAGGAAACAATTGACAAAGAGATACAACAGCAATTGTCAAAGGAGAAACAACGACTAAGGCAAGTTTTATTAAGAATAGTTGCCATTATTAAATTTCTTGGTAAACGAAGCTTGGCTTTTAGAGGATCTAATGAGCAGCTTTACAATGATCAAAATGGTAATTGTTATGCTTGTGTTGAGATGGTTGCAGAATTTGACTTGGTAATGCAAGACCACATTATTCAATATAAATAGTTTCAGTATCACTACCTTAGTCATAAAATTCAGGATGAACTGATTTCTCTTTTGGCTTCTAACATTACACAATCTATCATAAAGGTTGTAAAAGAGGCCAAGTATTTCTCTGTTATCCTTGATTGCACCCCAGATGTAAGTCATCAAGAACAAATGACTTTGTTGGTTACATGTGTTAATATGTCTGATGGCAACATAAAAATTCAGGAGTACTTTTTGGGTTTCTTGAATGTTGATGACACATCTGGTAAAGGACTTTTTGAAGCATTGATTGATTCCGTGAATTCCTTTGGTCTCGACACTGATAATATTAGGGGTCAAGGTTATGACAATGGCTCCAATATGAAAGGAAAACACAATGGAGTGCAGCGACGGTTGCTTGAAAAAAATCCAAGAGCTTTATATATGCCATGTGCTTGCCATAGTCTTAATCTTACTCTCTGTGATATGGCTAAATCTTGTGGTAAAGCAATTTTGATTTTTGGAATTGTGCAACGGATATATAATTTATTTTCTGGCTCTACCAAAAGATGAAAGGTTCTCCTTGAGCATGTTCCAAATTTAACTGTAAAGTCATTATCCAATACTCGTTGGGAGAGTATAATCAAAAGTGTTCAAGCAATTAGATATCAAGCTCCTCAGATCAGGTCAGCATTGTCTAAGCTATGTGAAGCTAGTGATACGCAACCTAGTGATAAGACTGATGCAAAGAATTTATTTCAAGCACTTGGCAACTTTGAATTTATACTCGGTATGGTTATTTGGCATGACATTTTATTTGCTGTTAATACTGTGAGCAAAAAGTTACAAGCACCATCCATGTGCGTTGACACTACCTTGGAGCAAATAGAAGCCATGAGGAATTACTTTGACAATTACAGAAATGTCTGCTTTGCTACTAGTATGGCCACTGCCAAAAGTTATTGCATCTGAAATGGGTGTTGATGCATCATTTCCAATAAAGCACCAAGCTAAAAGGAAGAAACATTTTGATCAAATTGATTGCAATGAAGAAATCCTACAGGCTGAGAAGGCTTTTGAAGTTAACTATTTTCTGGTTATGGTTGATATGGCTATCACTTCATTGAAAAGTAGATTTGAAGAACTCCAGACATTCAAAGGTATATTTGGGTTCTTACTAAGCTCAGAAACCTTGAAGTCATTGGATGGTACTGAACTAGAAGACTGTTGCACTAAATTTGCAAATACATTCTCTTTCAAAGGTTCATCTAATGTTGAGTTAAATGATCTAATCTCCGAGTTAAGGGTTATGAAATTAAGTTTGCCAGAAAAATCAATGTCGGCCATGGAGATTTTTGAGTGTCACAAAGATGGAATGCTATCCTAATATTTCTATTGCCTATCGGGTTTTATTTACTGTGCCTGTCACTGTGGCATCAGCTGAAAGAAGCTTTTCAAAGTTAAAATTGCTGAAGAACTATTTGAGGTCCACAATGTCTCAAGAAAGGTTGAATGCTTTGGCCATTTATGCATTGAGAAGAAATTGTTAGATGAGGTTGATATCAATACCATCATCAATGACTTCGCATCTCGAAATGTTAGAAGAAACTTTTAAGGTAACATGTCGAAATCATTTGATATGAATATTTATTTTTGAATACACCTTTGATTTTCACAAGTAAACATGTATTTACATATAAGTGATATTATAGTACAATATATGAAAAAATAATTTAGTGTTTACATAGAAAGGGCCCCGACTTTTAGAGTCCCCCCGGGCCTCTAAAATCACAGAACCGGCCCAGCACTGTGTCGTACGATGACAGGTTGATGTACCTGGTCGTCGGTGCCGCCGGCGTGGCCCGCGGTGCAACAAGGACGGGCGAGGACTTGGAGACGGTGATGCTCATTTCCGTGTCTAAAAGGTATGGCCTACGTATGGGATCCTAGAAACCCTCTCCACAATAATGGTCGGGCGTACGTATGGTCTTTTATAGAGGTACTGCCTGTGCTGTGGTGGGGGTCCGATCAGTGTGAGGGAATAATATGCGTCGGAAAGCTGTGTTCCGTCTACACAAGTACATGCTGCTGTGAGAATGTATTTTTATTGGCCACTTATCCATTATTAGCCATCCAAAATATACATTTCCCTTATTTTCCATTGGTTTAGAATTTTCTTCCCTTCTATGCCAGCTATGTTAAAGGATGAATGAGTAAATACTGTGATTAGAGACCTTTCAATCCTCGTATATTAACTTCCATTATACTCCACTATTAATAAATTACTTGGATATGGTGCCTAATATGATTGTCATGACCTCGCTTCTTAGTTTGATGGAACACCTTCAATCTTGCGATATTCGCTTAGGCCTTGTTTGGATCCACTTTTTAAACTTTTAGCTGGCTAATTTTAGTCATTTTACATCCAAACATGACTTCTTAAAATCTCCTAAATTTTTAGCCCACCCTCTCCTGAACTTGTACTTATGTTCTTTTTTATATGACACCGTTCACTTTTTTCGTTACTTTTATCATTCGTCTTATCTATAAATATTTGTGTAAATAGCCAAGCGTATAAGTTATCTTTAAAGCGCTTTTGATGATGAATTCAATGATATTCATTTCACATTCAAAAGGTAATTATTTAAATCTATATTGTTGGTTAAAATTTAATGAAAAAGTCAACGGTGTCATATAAAAAAGAACGAAGGGAGTAGCCCCTAGTCACCTCAAAGCTACTAAAATCGACAAAACATATAAAAAAGAAAAGAAACTCCAAAAAAAAAAGAAAATTACAAAGCCAAAAACATTAGTCAGGATCTAATCAAGTACCTCCTAAAATTAGTTACTACTAAAATTACTTGGCTAATGTTTTCGTTGGCTAAAATTAGCCGGCTAAAGGATCCAAACAGGACCTTAGTTTGAGGACTTGAGATCAAACTAAAGTATATATGCGAACCTACATTATTTAGCGGACATACAAAATAATAGCCAAGCTAGTCCACTCGCTCAAATTCTTCACGTACGCCAG
>LAPY01000383.1:183039-194810 GCA_000970635.1 Eragrostis tef | reverse complement strand
AAAACGGGCCCCGCGCCGCCGCTCTTCTGGCGACACGAGTGGCACGCCGCGCGCGCGCCTACACGGCGGCGTCAGCCTTCTCGGCGACGGGGACGAAGGCGGCGAGCGGCTTGGCGCTGGCGAGGAAGGACGGCGCGTGGTCGCCGGCCATGCTGACGACGACCTTGGGCTCCCTGTCGAGCGGCACGAGCACGCGCACCGACGAGCTCGCCGACGCCTCCTCGTCGGACCGCGAGGGCTTGCGGCGCGTGCAGATGAGCACGAGCAGGGCCACCGCGATGAGGCCCATCATGAAGGCGAACCCCAGGAACAGGTACGGCGTCGGCGTCCCCCCCCGCCACGCCGCCGCCGACGTCTCTCCCCGGCCTCATATCTCTCTCTCTCTCTCTCTCTGTATTTTTCACTCTGGCTTCCGCTTGCTGCTGGCTTTGCTTGATCTGGGTCAGGGTCACTGTGATTGCTTGGGAAAGCCGGTTTGCTGCGAATGAGAGAAGGGGACGGGGACGGGGCGGGTTCATATAGAGGCCGCGAGGCCGTGGGCGCTCGCTGGCTCTGCTTGCTTTGCCGAGTTGCCTCCTCCCCGGCCAGGTGGTGTGTGATGCACTGGCACTGCGGTTTTTTCCTCTCTTAATTTTTAATTGTTATTTTTCCTCCGGCTCTCTTGCTGCCCAGCCCACCTGCTGCATGCATGCAGGGGAGGCGATGGCTCCTGCAGCCTGCCGCTTGGTTTGGCCGGCCGGAACGGCGGTGAAGCTCCTGGTTTTGCCTTTCTCGAGACAGGTAGGTGGGGACACCAAACCAGGGATACTACGAAAATGTGCGGAGACATGGAGGTGGAGGGTCGACTTCCTGTTCCTGGCAGTGTACAAGTTCAGAAGTTTCAGCGCATAACACTGACTCAAATACGTAGTCATGGTTATGTAGTGCCATATTTTTCATAGCATATTCTCATGTATCTAGACGGATGCTGCATGCATTATGAAACCGATATGGAGCAGTAATTTAACAGTGTGAAGAGATTTGAGAAGCGGATGCTCGAATATGCTTGCGCTCACGCAGCAATGATGGCGGCGGTAAAGACCTGCGTGGTCGAAACGGACAATTAACCAGCTGGGCGTTGGTGGGGTTAAATTCAAGTGGGTTCATTGAATCTAGCCAAGCGTACTAAGTCGTGCATCGGGACATAGAGCAGAGCACTACGCCTAGTGCGACCTCTTAGATGATCGATCGGCGTGGCGGTGTTATCTCGACCGTGCCACGATCGTGCTCGGTCTGTAGCACGACGACGACAGAGTTTCCATCGTTGCATGCATGAGATGCGTCACAGCTTCAGAGTCAATCTGCAGTACTAGTAGTAGTACATTGTACTACTACTGCATGAGCAATTGAGCAAACGGTGGTACTCGTCTCTTCTCTTCACACATAGAGGCTAGAGTAGCGTACGTGGGCCGGGGAGCTTAGCGTTGCGTCAGCGGCGAATGCAGGGAGGAGCAGGCGGTGGCGTTTCCGACTCGCGGCGCTTCTCCGCATTCAATCCGACTCGTGGAAACTTCTCGAGGCCAAGCAAGGGATCTGATGGCGAACGCAGGAGAGAATACGCGCCGGGCCGGGTCCGTGCGCCTTGAAGCAAGCGCGTCCGCTAGCTCAGATACATGGAGGATGACCCGCTGGCTCAATCGCCGGGGACCGCGTCCCCAGCTGGAATCCGCGGTTCCTTCCTCCAGCTGGGGCAGACGAGCGTTGCGTGCACCACATGTGCATCGACCATGCAGGTGCCGTCTGTCGTGTAACCGATAAACAGAGGCCTAGCTAGCAGAGTGTGGCGTTGCATGGATCTTGCTTGCTACCGGCGAGGTGTGTCCACGATGATTGATGCATTTCGTGTTGTGCTTTGCGTCGGCCTCTCTGCATGCGCAAACAGTAACAGAACAGAGCAGAGAACAAGAGAAGGCCGGCTTGCGAGGAGTGCAGGAAGAAAGAAGGACCGTCAAAATTGCAGCGGCGGTCTCGATAATGAGTAACAGTAAAAGTCGCGCGCCTCCCTAGTGGTTTTAGTGTCCGGCCAAAGGCAAAGTTGGAAACTGTTCGTGTGACCCCGTCTAGTCCTGATCGGCCCTGGCACACGGAAGATAATCGAGCAAAGCAGAGTGAAAGCCGGCCGGGCGGCCGGCGTTGGTCATCAGTCCATCGGTGAAGTCTTCAACTTTTGACATCACATGTCCACTCAAAATGCTCGATCTTGGGTTAATTCCGTGGGCTCTCTGCGAAGAAGATTCGGCGCGCGCTCGCGCACTTCATTTGGTTGCGGTGTCGTGGGAAGCATCCATGCCGGCCCAGGGAAAAGCGGTGCTAACTAGACACAACTTTGGTAAAGTGAATACTAACCCGGATGCTTCAGCCGACGAAGATATGTAACCATCCTGCAAGTGAAGAATGATCCGGGTGCTTGATGCCAGATGCTCCAAGCCAAGTTCAACTCCAGTTCGCCGGCCGGAAAAAGTAACGATTGCAACTCACCCCGGCCCCTGAGTTGAGTTCCTCAGATAGTTAACGAGATTTATTGGATTCTCGCTCACCCGCCTTTCGACCGCGACGGAGCTCACGCATGATGGCCTCGCGAGAGAAAGAGATACAGACCCGTGTTTAGAGGCTAATTAATTAACCGAAGGCTGGAGCAATATGAGCATTGAGCAACCATATACCTAAACTAAAGCACTCCAAAATAAACGTAGTGGTTATGCTTCGATTTACGTTTTCGGTCAGGAAAACATTTCTGCTAGCGAGAAGCGGATACCCGACGACGTTGACAGTTGGAGCGAAATGATGGGGATCAAGTCGTGCTTAATTCCAGACCGGACATGCAATTTGTTTAAACCGCTTTTGCGGTGCGGTCCTCATGGGAAAGCTGGGTTTGCTGAATCTAGCCGTGCGTCCGGCCATACACAGCAACCGCACTACAGTACTCAGCCTACCAGTGCCGTTCACGATCGAGCTCGTGCGTTCGTGCTGGCCGCGGGCTTAGGCCATGTCCATGCGCGTAGGCGCGGATGGACTGGTTTGCACCTGGCACAGCAGAGCGTCCGGTGGTGATGGCTTTTTCCGACTCGCTGCATTTCGCATTCTTTAAATTTCGGGATCTCGTCGGCGGTGCACGCACGCAAACAATGTTTGGAAGCTTGTCGTGCCTTGCTGCCTGCGCGCACGCAGCGCAAGGCATGGGCTTCCCCTGTTCCCGTGCATCGACACGCGTACGTACGTGCGCCACCAAGCAAGCGCGTGCGGCCAACAGCTCCGAATGGATCTCGCCGCTCGCCGCCTCGATCGCCTGGCCCCGTCCGGCTAGCTGGAATGATGACCGGTACGCCTAACAACGTTTACGGATGTTCCCGCGCGCCGTGCCGTGTCCTAGGTCTAGCTGCATGCATGCATGCGGTGGCATTGCTCGTACTATTCGTTCCACCGCCATGCACGCACGGTGATGGAGGCGTCTCGTGCTCTATTTCCTCCCTGTGCGCAGCTAATGTGCACAAAACAACCGGGTAAAAAGCAGGAGGCGTCGACACGTACGGCGCGACGCGCGTGCGTCGGCGGCTGGCATGCTGCTAATATAGTACTCGCGCGCCACTTCTTGGTGCATGTCCAACCGGCCCCAAGTCAAGTTGGAACTTGGAAAAGATGATATCTTTCGTCGTCCGATCCATTCCGTTCACACATGGGGAGAGCAGAAGAAGGAGCTCCGACGGCAGGCGTCGCCGTCGGTCAATTCGTGGAGTAGTTTTCAGCTTTTGACATCACAAATTCCACGTGTCCACTCGGTCGTCCTTCGTTGGTGCCGCAGATTATACGAAGTTATACGATGGTAAAGTGAATACTAACCCGGATGCTTCAGCCGACGAAGATATGTAACCATCCTGCAAGTGAAGAATGATCCGGGTGCTTGATGCCAGATGCTCCAAGCCAAGTTCAACTCCAGTTCGCCGGCCGGAAAAAGTAACGATTGCAACTCACCCCGGCCCCTGAGTTGAGTTCCTCAGATAGTTAACGAGATTTATTGGATTCTCGCTCACCCGCCTTTCGACCGCGACGGAGCTCACGCATGATGGCCTCGCGAGAGAAAGAGATACAGACCCGTGTTTAGAGGCTAATTAATTAACCGAAGGCTGGAGCAATATGAGCATTGAGCAACCATATACCTAAACTAAAGCACTCCAAAATAAACGTAGTGGTTATGCTTCGATTTACGTTTTCGGTCAGGAAAACATTTCTGCTAGCGAGAAGCGGATACCCGACGACGTTGACAGTTGGAGCGAAATGATGGGGATCAAGTCGTGCTTAATTCCAGACCGGACATGCAATTTGTTTAAACCGCTTTTGCGGTGCGGTCCTCATGGGAAAGCTGGGTTTGCTGAATCTAGCCGTGCGTCCGGCCATACACAGCAACCGCACTACAGTACTCAGCCTACCAGTGCCGTTCACGATCGAGCTCGTGCGTTCGTGCTGGCCGCGGGCTTAGGCCATGTCCATGCGCGTAGGCGCGGATGGACTGGTTTGCACCTGGCACAGCAGAGCGTCCGGTGGTGATGGCTTTTTCCGACTCGCTGCATTTCGCATTCTTTAAATTTCGGGATCTCGTCGGCGGTGCACGCACGCAAACAATGTTTGGAAGCTTGTCGTGCCTTGCTGCCTGCGCGCACGCAGCGCAAGGCATGGGCTTCCCCTGTTCCCGTGCATCGACACGCGTACGTACGTGCGCCACCAAGCAAGCGCGTGCGGCCAACAGCTCCGAATGGATCTCGCCGCTCGCCGCCTCGATCGCCTGGCCCCGTCCGGCTAGCTGGAATGATGACCGGTACGCCTAACAACGTTTACGGATGTTCCCGCGCGCCGTGCCGTGTCCTAGGTCTAGCTGCATGCATGCATGCGGTGGCATTGCTCGTACTATTCGTTCCACCGCCATGCACGCACGGTGATGGAGGCGTCTCGTGCTCTATTTCCTCCCTGTGCGCAGCTAATGTGCACAAAACAACCGGGTAAAAAGCAGGAGGCGTCGACACGTACGGCGCGACGCGCGTGCGTCGGCGGCTGGCATGCTGCTAATATAGTACTCGCGCGCCACTTCTTGGTGCATGTCCAACCGGCCCCAAGTCAAGTTGGAACTTGGAAAAGATGATATCTTTCGTCGTCCGATCCATTCCGTTCACACATGGGGAGAGCAGAAGAAGGAGCTCCGACGGCAGGCGTCGCCGTCGGTCAATTCGTGGAGTAGTTTTCAGCTTTTGACATCACAAATTCCACGTGTCCACTCGGTCGTCCTTCGTTGGTGCCGCAGCTAGACGCGCGCGGCGGTGCGACGGTATGCTCATGGTCCAGGAAAAAAGTGGGGCGGCCGGGCAATTAAGAAGAACTTTGTTGAAGTTAACTCCGGATGCTTAAGCCGAGAATAACTACTATCCCGGAAGCTAGTGAGAATGATCCAGATGCTTGATGCCAGATGCTCCGACCGAGTTCAGCCGAAAGAAACGAACGCTACTCGCCCTGGCTCTCGAGTTCCTCCGAGAGTTAACGAGGTCTCATCATTGGATCGTTATTCTCTCCCTCACTCTGCAATCAATCAAGGAGCTTCTTTTTGACCGCAGATAGCTAGGGAGCTCATGATCGCCTCTAGTAGTAGACTAGCGAGAGGAGGATAAAGATAACCCGGCTGTTTAAAAGGAAATAAAGCAAAGACTAGGAGCACCGTAGACTCGCGAGAGCGAGATACATTGCATGAGCGCTCTTGTTCCATGTTTCTGCGAAAGCAGGGCGTGGCATGCTGCTAGATGCAGTAGGGATATCATTGAGCGCTCCTTGTTTCTCTCGCTTGATCTTTTGCTTCGGCGAGACCCAAAAGCAAAAAACAGCTTAATTAGCGCACATTCTTTGACGAATTGAGGAGGAAACAGGGGAACTGTCACTGTCATGCCGATGCGGCCGCTGCGATGCGGTGAATCGACCGGCACTACTGCTAAACCAGTAACCATCACGCAACGCATCATTAATTCAACTCTGCTTTTCGTTGTACGTGGACGCGGACCACGATGAGGTCAATTTTTGTGCCGCCGTTTCGCGGTAACGTTATCAGTTGAGTCGCGGCACATTTTTGACGTGATAAATGTGGTCATTAGCTGGTGATGCGGAAAATGGTGGCCGTGGTTGGTGACGTGATGTGCGTATGGCGTCGACACGCCAAGGGATAGGTGGAAGCCAGAAAAGAAAGAGGTGGCAAGATCGCGTGCCTGATGAGGGCGATGGAGCACCAGAGTTTGTTTGTTCGTTGCATTGGCCTTTGGGGGCTGACGCTTTCGGTCATGTTTGGACGCGGCGATCCGGCCGAGGATCGTGTGCGGCGAGCTAATGAAAGGAGTTTCTTGTCGGCTTTATTTAGCAAGCACCGGCACTGCTGCAGCACTGAGTGAAGAGAAAACATCGGTCATCATGTTCAACCCACCATAGCGGCGGTAGCCTTGTGGTTAGTAATAAGTCGGTGCCCGTTCTTGACGTGATAAATGTGGCTTGTCCAGGCAGTGAGTGCACCGGCGATGTTGATGCGGCGATCCGCCTCCGATGGTGGCCGTGGTTGGTAATGTGGTGTGGTGCCAGCCGCGGATGATCGCGCGCATCTAACCACGAAAGGGAGGCGAAAAGGCGGAAAAGGAGAGGCAAAGTATCGTGTCGAGAGCGACGGAGCACAAGAATCTGTTCGCTGTATCGGGTGATCCGGCCATCCTTCTTTCATGTGTTGCACACGCTGCGAGATCCGGCTGACGATCGAAGGGGCGTCCAAAGGCTGTTCATTGACTGATCCGTCCTTGCTTCCATCCTGTTTTGCTAAAAAAAAAAGGAAAAATAGTCTTTTGCTTCACTGCGCAGGGCAGTACTGTATTTTTTTTTTTGACCTCCGCTGTACTACTGTATCTTTGCTATATGCCGCTTTTTTTTTTTAGGAAAAAATTGCCGGCTTTGTTGATCAAGTTGAATGAGCTGGGCCTCCACGCGCAACGGTAAACTAGTTGTTGGGCTTCAGCCTACTGCCTCCTCTTCAATAGCGCGAGCCGCCACTGGTGTTGGGCCGGTAAAGTCAACAACCCAAGCCACGCGTGATGGTTGACCGACCGGCCACTTTCACCCGTCCCGAACCCATGGCCCGTTTGGCCTGTGACATGTGGGACCAAGTACGCGAGCCCTAGATCCGAACCCGCACTCGCGCACGCGTGTCCTCCTGCCTCATCTCCCCGAGTTTTTTCCAGCGGCGGCCGGAACGTCGCCGGCCGTCCTCCTCCGCTCGCGGGCCGCCGCCGGTCTGCACCGGTTTGGGCGCTCCGCCATCGGGAACAGTATCGCCTCCCGTATCCCCTTCGTCGCGCCGCCGCCGGAGGACGGGAGTCCTTCTCCCTTGACTCGCAGATCCGACGACGTCCCAGGTAATACAAGCGCCTGCCCCTCCCGAGCGAATTGTTTGTTAGTTTTGGTGCGTGTCGTCTCTTTGGAATCAGCTTCATCGATCCTAGTCGGGCACGAAACCGTCCCGCTGAAAACGGGAACGATTCGGGTTTTGTCAGCTTGTCGTTGCGGATTTTACAATTTCTGCCCTTTGTTTTCTCCGATTATAATGTATGATAGTACATTTAGCACCTTCGATGTGTGATTGAGGAAACAGACCAGCCATAGCTTCCTTTTTTAGAAGGCCCTCGCTTGAGTTTCTAGCAAGATGTTGAAAGAGAGCTTTATCATGGAAACCGTGAGAATTGTTTAAGTGGTTAAGAGCCGCGTATGCCTACCTAAGAATTTTACTTTATGCCTATATCAGTTCATTTGAAGAATTGAAGTTAGTTGTGTAGGACACTTGAGACCTGAACGCTCTGCTCGGTAGTCGTTTTAAGTGGAGCAGTACCTATATTTCTAGAATTATTGTTAAATTCAAATTCTTGCTGATGGTTGATTTATCTTCAAAGATTGCATTTCATCACTAGAGATATGTTTGATTGCCTCTGTGCGCACCACACCACGACAAATCCTGGGACTTGCCAAAAAGCTGTTCAACCTTTTTACCGCTGCCGTTTCAGCTAGCATTGGAGAGAAAAGTAACGTGCGAGTAAAGGTGAGTATTGGCGAGCCAAAGGATTGGCATCTATCCAAACGTGTGAGCAAGGTTTAGTCAACAACCTAAAAATCTGCAGGGTGGTTGCCAGCTGCAGTCCGAACACGCTATAACCTTCCTTATTTATTCTTTCACTCTGCGAGCTGATTTCTTGACCATGGAGTTCTTATAAAAAGCTTGTTGCAATAAAGCCTAACTATTGGCCTTGATGTCTCTTTGTAGGAAGAAGAAACTTATGGGGAAAGGAGAAATCGTTGCTGTTCTTCAAATAGGTGGTGAGTTCACCACCGATGCAGAGGGCCACATGTCTTATTCTGGTGGAGAGGCGCATGCCATGCTTGTCAAAAGTGACTGGTCTTTTAGTGCATTTAAGCAAGAGATATCATCAACACTTAACAATCTGAAGGTTGATCAGTTCGCATTCAAGTATTTCCTTCCAAAGAATGATAAAACCTTAATTTCTATTTCCAATGACAAAGACCTGCGCCGCATGGTTGAATTCCATGCGGAGTCAGCAACGACCTACATTTATGTCATGAAGAAAGTTGACAACAGGTAACTTTCCTACTGTTGTAATTTTCTTGTAATTGCATTTAACAAGAGGCTGAATTACATGAGGCGTGTTTGCAGATCAAAGAGCATTGTTGCTGCTGATTCGGGCACTCCTACAGATGCCTTTGCGATTGTCCCAACAGCTCAGGATGGGTCTAAGAGGCAAAAGGTTTGTGCAACCTGGAAGAATATGATCACCGGTGTTGGCCAAGTGTTTGAAGGTCCTAAGGATTTCCGTGATGCCTTGCATAAGTATGCCATTGCGAATAGATTTCATTACAGATTTATCAAGAATGATGCATCCCGTGTGACCGCGGAATGTACTGGTGAAGATTGCCCATGGCGAATACATGCTTCCAAGTCCCCAGCAAAGAAAGAATTCATGATCAAGAAAATATCTGAAAGCCACACCTGTGAATCAGAAACAGTTAAAAGTCACCGGTTGGCTTCTCAACGATGGGTCGCTAGTGTTATAAAAGAAAAGTTGCGTGATAGTCCAAACTACAGACCCAGAGATATTGCAAATGATCTTCAACGGGAGTATGGACTAAGCCTGAACTACTCACAGGCTTGGAGGGGAAGATCAATTGCTCAAAAAGAACTTTATAATACACATGAAGAGGCATGCAGTCAGCTACCTTGGTTTTGTGAAAGGATTGTAGAGACAAATCCTGGAAGTGTGGCAACTGTATTGGCTTTGGAAGATTCAAAGTTTCGCTTCTTTGTAGCATTCCATGCGTCCCTCCATGGTTTTGAGCATGGCTGCAGGCCACTCCTTTTTCTTGAGACGATCACTGCAAAACCAAATAAGCATTGGAAGCTACTTTCAGCTTCTTCGGTCGATGGGGAAGGTGATGTGTTCCCAGTTGCATTTGGTGTTGTGGATGATGCAAGTCGTGAAAATTGGCATTGGTTTCTCGATCAACTAAAATCTTCCCTGACGACATCTCGAATCATGACTTTCATATCAAATGGAGAACACGGACTTTGGGATGAAGTGTCCTCGGTTTTTCCTGACAGTCATCATGGATACTGTGTGGAGTCTCTAATTGAGGAATTTAAGTCACAACTGGATGATGCTTTGACTGAGGAAGTAAGAGATTCCATGGTTGATCACCTTAAGAAGGCAATACATTCATGCACAGATGATGAGTTCAATCAGTATATGGAGCTCATCAAAGGTGGATCTGACAAGCTTGCTGATTGGCTTTTGGAGATCAAACCTGAGCGGTGGTCAGATGCCTTTTTTAAGGGGTCACGGCACGGCCAGTACTCATGCAACATTTTTGGCACTGTTGTTGAGTGGCTCCCAACGAGATACGAGCTTTCGGTTGTGCAGTTGGTTGACACGATAAGGTGCAAGCTCATGGAGATGATGTACACACGAAGGGAGTCCTCTAATGCATGGACTGGGATACTTACCCCTGCAGCTAATCAGAAATTGCAGGAAGAGGTGAGCAAAGCTCACACACTGAATGTTCACCCAACAGAAAATGATGAAAATGGTAATGTGTTTAAGGTTTGCGATGACTCCATTAATATTGTCAATCTTGACACATGGGAATGCACCTGCCGAAGGTGGCATATTTCCGGGTTGCCATGCATGCATGCAATTGCGGTCTTTGAGCGCACTGGACAATTCGCATATGACTACTGTGTAAAGTATTTCACGATGGAGTGCTACCGTTTGACTTACGTCATGTCAATAAATCCAATACCTGATGTTATTGTGCCTCCTGCAATTGTTGATCCAACTCAGAGCCCAGCAACCATCCCATGCCCGATGCGAACCCGTCGTCGGGTTGGCCGGCCAAAAGAGAAGCCAGCTGATCCTCGCATTGCAATCAAAAGGGCAGTGCGGTGCAGCAGGTGCAAGGGCTACGGTCACAACAAGGCAACTTGCAAAGTTCCTATCAGCACATAGTCTTTAATCATCATGTGTTCAGTTCTGCAATGTACATTAAGGTGGAGAGTTGCTCTCATTGTTCTCAGGAAGCTAGCGCTGCTGTTTCTTTTGATAGCCTGTGATATATGCTCTAGTTGTTGATTTTAGCTGTGAAATGCTTTGTATTCCTGATTGCTTAGACTAACTGTACTTGGTTTGTGAAGCAAACATTGTGGCCGGCATTGTTGGGAAAGCCTTGCAGAGTCTGTTTTGTACTGCAATCCAGTTTACCCTCTTTCTTTACAGTTGCCTGATATGTGGCTTTCTTACCACCTCAGGCAACACATAATTGCAATTACCAAAGTTTCTTTGGAGTACTTGGTTTGCCGTTGATATCTTTAATTGATTGCCTGTTCTTTAGGGAGTAACTAGGCAAGTTTGAGTCAGTTTTTGAACAAACTCTAGAATATGGAACATACTCTAGAATATGGAACATACCAAGAAGGCAGCGAGCTCATTGACTTTCGCGTTGGGATGTGTTTATGCTGTTTCTACGTGCCTGGCTCCCCCCCCCCCCCCCCCCCCCTCTCTTGAAAGACGAAATTTGCTTCCCAGGTCTTATCATCTTTACTGCATTTCCAAGTGATTCTAAAGTCTAAACTTATCTGATGAAGTTATCATTAGGAACTATAAATGGCAAGGTCATTCGTGTTTCCAGTGATACTGTTACCACGTCCCAGTGATATGACTCCCAATGCTCACCAGTTCGCTCCTCGGGAACTCCGACCGTCGTTGCTCATCGCCTTTTCTTCCCGGCCGCGCACGACTCGCGTCGTCGCGAGTCAGCCGCGTGCATCGAGCGTATGGCGTTCTTCGTGCACCGCCCGCCGCGGCCCAAGTATGCGGCGGCGCTGCTGTCGCCCTCCTGCCTCGAGGAGCTGGTAAGTGCTACTCCTGCACGAGACGTCCTCCGCTTTCCACGCGTGCTCCTCCCGCGCCCTCGCGCTCACGATGCTGTACAATGCTTGCATGAGGTGTCTGCGTGAGCATGACCCGCCCATCCATCCGTGCAGCGCGTCCCGGCGGAGTTCGCGGCGCGGCTCGGCGGCGAGGAGGGAGAGGGAGACGGGAGGGTGCAGGTACTCCTGATGAGCCCGCTCGGCAAGGTCTGCCGCGTGGAGCTGCGCCGCGCGGGCG
>LAPY01000383.1:168209-182779 GCA_000970635.1 Eragrostis tef | reverse complement strand
GGCGGGGCGTGGCAGCTTGGAGGCGCCGGCTGGGCGGAGTTCGCGGCCGCGCACGGCGTCGGCGCCGGGTGGAGCGTGGTGTTCAGGGTCGAGCGCCGCGGGGTGGCCGCCGTCAGGGCGTTCGACGAGGCCGGCTGCCTCGCGCACTTCTGCACCCCACTGGCAGGTAACTATTGAGCGTGCTAGGCATCGTGTTCGGCTCCGACCATGAGAGAAATCCCAGCTAAACTACTTGGTTGCATTATGCCTAGTTCCTTCAACCATTTTTCTCGTTTGTATTGTTGCACTTGCACAGGTGTGGCGGTCAAGAGAAGGCCCAGGTTCATCAGGATGCTTCACCCAGAAGATCTGGAAAAGATGGTGACCAAGCTACAGCTTCTCCTCACACTGCACACTGCTAATTTTCCAGTTTAGCTTATAACCTTAACTAACTTTCTAACGAGTTATGTGTGCACATCTGTTGACAATGTTTTTTTATTTCAGAAAGTGCCCGATAAATTCTTTCAAGAGCATCTGACTGAAAGTGGCCCAAGCTGCCAAAAGGCCACGATTTTCAGCCGCCTCGGCAAGTTCTGGCACGTTGAACTGGACCCCGATCGTCCTGGTGTGCTACAAGGAGATGGCTGGGAGCAGTTTCTGAAGGCTCACGATCTATCAGAAGGGAACGTCCTGCTGTTCCGGTATGAAGGCAACATGTTGTTCAGAGTTGAGGTGTTCCTGCAGAGCGGGCTCCTGGAGGAGTGTGAAGCAGCTGCTGCTAACAGAACTGATGATATAGCAGGTCCAAGGGAGCCTCAAGAAGGTGAGCCAGGGCCACTGTAACATGCTGGATAGATTCAGTTATGGGATTGTCACTTTACGCTATAACGGTATGTTGATTGTGCAGGTTCCAATCAGCCTGGAGTTTCAGATGTCAAGATGAAAAGGAAGAACACAAATGAGAATGCGTATGTTGATGGATCAGAAAAGAAACCAAAGGGTTCTTTAGGTCCTACGAATAAGGTTGCTTCAAAGAAGAAACTTGTGCCGCAACGTTCATTCACAAAGAGGATCACCGGCTATGATCTTAAATCATTCCTTGTGAGCTCTGCTGCTTTTGCTATTATATATCAGTGAGTTGGTTAGTAAACTTAATTGTCAAAAAAGAAAAAGAAGAAATTAGATATTGCTCCTCTAAATTCTGGATCCAAGTAGTGTTCGTTCATTGGGGGTGCTTCTGCTTCAACAGTTGAAAGCACCCGCTGTCTATCCATAATTTTGTCCTTTTGATTATGTGTGCAATATGTTCAGCCAAATGACGGAAATAACAATAAGTCATATGTTTTGTTTCCAAAAAAAAAGAAGCCCTTCTAGACAACTGAAAAATGCATCCCTTATTCTTATCAGAACTTGCAAAATCATACCTCTACAGGGTTACCATTGCTTCAGGGAACAATTCATCAAGTATGTACCTGTTTCAATCTGGAAAAATAAAAACACCTCAGGAAATCCAAATTCTACTTAGAACGCTTAATATTCAACATCTACATGAGCAGTACCTGTTACCTTTATTTTAAACACAAGGGTCAGTCTCACTGAAACTATGCAAATTTGGTAACAATGCAGGCTGTGAAACTGACCATTTGCTCTTCAGTTGGCCTGTTGGGAGCGTGTGAAATCACACTAAAAACATCGGTGGATAAGATAAAATCGTGGCGGGTATCTTTCAGCACCGCCAACACCTTCGGCTACCTATGGGGACCAGGTTGGAAAAGATTTTGCCAGGAAAACAAGATAAAGGAAGGCAGCTGCTGCACCTTCAACGTTGTCAAAACAAGGGTCTGGCACGTCACAATTGCGTCCAGTTAGTACTAGCAGAAACTAGTTCCCTGTATTTTGCTTGCCAGTGCCACTTGCAAAAGTTCAGGGTGATCGACGCACATGCTACATAACTTGTTTCGTAGCGGAGAATCGATGCTCTGGGCAGCCTTTTCTGTTGGTTGAAACTTGGACGCAAAGTTTGGGATGTGACTTCAAACTCTTGCAATAAACTTTTCATTAAACGATGAAATTGCAATCTGCGATCGCAACGACCTGACAAATATTAGTACTGTGTACTAATATTGAAAGCTGCCGCATAACATCACAGCTTTCTATGGTTTACAGCTTGGCAAGATCAGCGCAAATCTTGGTCGTAGCGATGTTCCTGTCACTTGCCAGTTAATAGTATTAAGTTGAAGATTTGAGTGATGTTGTGCCACTGAAGAGCTATCCAAACTAGACGAGAATTAGGTTCTTGGATTTGGTTCACTGAACAATACGTAACACTGATGATGATAAAAATCAGGACGAATAGTTTATTAGCTTGAGGATGCTTAAAGAATCATTTGAAAACATAAAAAGAAAGCTTTATTAGGTGAAAAGGTTCACCAAATCGTACTTCAACTACCATAACAACTAGATTAGTAAAAAACTTAACGATTGTTCCAACAAGACTACCATCCACAACCCCTTTTTTCTCCAGAAACCTGGAGTACTTTTTTCAGAGGAAAACTGGTACTTCCCAAGTACAGAAAGGGCTGTGCAAGCTCTCACAGCTGTACAACACAGTCTGAAGATGGCTCTCCTCCGTCCAATGTTGTCTAAAGCGATGACATAATTCTCCCCCTTTTTGTTCCTCCAACAAAAGAAAAACATAAAAAGAACGTTGCAGAGGCTGTTTGAAAATAAGACTTGCAAAAAGTGTTCATTTTCAAATATAAACTTTGGAGGCATTGTGATCTTCTCCTGTAAGTGTCCTCTAGACTTCTTCATATGTTCATTTAGCTTTTCAGAATTACACAAAAAGTCCTAATGGTTGTTTCTTTTTTCTGTGCACAAACTGGGTTTCATGATTTGGTCACTACTCCTGCAACTGCAAAGGCGCACGCACGCACATGCGTTTCTCCAGACAGATATATACAGGAAACCTCCACAGGAGTCTCACAATTTGGCACAGTTGAAAGTGAAAATGTTCGACTATATGCCACGGGAATTTTTCACTTTCTCAGAACGATATCTCCACCATCTCTTGAGCATATTCAGATTCACCAGTCTTGTTAACAAAATCTGTGGATTGACAGTCAAAGACAGAGTAATTGATTAACGCACCCCACTGGAGAATGTAAGCGGTATAAAGGGATCCAAGCGCCGATGAGTAGGCGCCACTGGTGTAAAGCAACGACCTTTCCCCAACACAAGGTCCAACGAATTGTCACAAATCATTAGCTCGTTCTTATCTACCAAAAGGGACATTTGGCATGGGAGGATTGGATACCCTAAACTCTTTTTTCGAGAACCCTTGATACCCCTAAAGTGATTAAGTCCAGAGGGGGAATTTCGAACGTTAAGGGAAAGAAAGGATGAGAGCTCGGAGACAAATTCATGTGATCCCTCTAAGTTGGATGAAACCTTTTGCCGGGAAAGTCTGCATCATATGTTTTTAGGACCTTGGATGCTGGCGATCCTTGTCGACCGTGTTATTGTGCGGATTCCAGTGTAAAAATTTGCAATTGTAGCGAAATAAAAGAAAGAACTATGTCAGCTCGTCTGATTTTTATTGTGATGGATTTGATTGCCGTCGAATGTATGCGGAAGGAAACAAATTGCAGGCAGCATATCAAACGTCTTGTCATCAGAATTCAGAATCAGGATTGCCAACTTGTGATGGTGTGGCAGAGAGAACAAGACGTTACTATTGCAACTTTGCAAGATTGGTTAGTGATCTAGTGTGACACAATGATCGGCGCGCACGGCATGGTTACGCTGCTAGGCTGGAACATGGTTCTGGCCTATGAGATACCACTATACATGAAACGGGAACAAGTCACAGAACAAGTATGTTTGAGATTGAACTTCTGTCGGAGAAGATCGTCATGTTTCTCATTTTATTATTTTTTGATGGCTCATTTGTGGATGAGTGCTTATATTGCGAGTGGTGTGTAGCTCTAGAATATGTTCAATTTGCACTGAAAAGACCACACGAGCAACTGAAACTTCTCCCCTTTGAGCGTAGAAATCCCTTTCAATTTTTTAAGTAAGGAAATTTCCGAGATATAAAAAAATAGGAAATGTAACGGCTGGCATATTTTCATTTATGCTCGTTATGTTGCTAACTTAATGTAGGAAAAATCATAGTCAAATGAATATAGATATTGTCTGAAGAATTGATCCTTTGACCATTTTCATTAAAAGAGAAGCACATTTATTTCCATTCATATATCAGACATTTTGAAGTTGTATAGGAACATGGAAAAGCTATATATACATCCCACGAATCTAATCGTATCAAAATTAAATCAAAGAAAAGTCACTATGCACCCTAGCACCAATGGTTTCTCAAAAATATTGGAAAAAGGCATTGTCGTGAATAATCACAATGGAAGAATACTAAAATTGTATACCAACTTTAACTGAGCAGTCATGTTTGTTAATCACTACTCCCTCCGTTCGTTTTCTTTTATGGAGTTCAGATAAGAATGACAGTTCAATTTTGAATTAAAATCTTTGTCTGAACGTCATAAAAAAAGGAAGGAGGGAGTGGTATGTTACTCTCTGTTTTTTATTGGACATCACTTTAGTTGTCTTATCTGAAATTCCAATTCGTATTACCCCTCGTGCCTGTTTTGGGAGAAGATGAACACACATCTCATAGCATCTCAAAGAAACAGGTTTACACAACTTTTATATTCCTGATTTATTTATCGTTAATTACAATACGCTAACCAACAAAGAAAAAAAACTGCAGAAAGTAATCGACGTGCATGGGAGTGAACATAGAAGAAGGATATAAGAGAAGAGATTCGTTATAGGATTACAGTTTCGTTTTGTTACTTCAGTTACATATCATCTTTCACCATGCAAATCCAAATGGGTTTCACTGACGAAATATAGCTCACAAGAAGCGCACAACTGCAGTTAACTGACATGTCCAAATAATATCATCGCCTGCAACGCCTCCTTTTCTAAAAAACTCGCCTGCGACGCTTAACGATATGAGAGGTTTCGGGTTCTGTTCACCGTGGGAGGCAACGAAACCTCCTTTATGAGTAGAGTAGACATGATTTCACTGAATAAATTTTCCAAGTGAAAGAAGGAGCATGTCTGATTCAGGCGTCTGCATCAGCACTTCGTCTCTTAGCATAAGATCGCCGAACCTGCTGATCAACCACACGTCTTTCACTCAAATCATGTAGGGGGTAGCCAATATTCATCCCATCACGGTACAAAATCAGTGTCCGAATCACATACCAGAATAATCGATCTCAGGAGAAGATGACAGAATAACATAACCAAGCTTTTGCATATCAATAACCAGTTAGCTTGCTAGCCAGATATACATCACATCCTACTAATTAATGCTCGTCCAGCATTGCTCTTATTTACGCCACATATATTTACACATCCTTACAAAGTCATGCATGGGACTTTATCGAACACACGAACTAATGGCAAAAGAACCAATCGGCGGGCGGAACATGAGAGAAGCAGCAGAGAGTGGCGACCTCAGATCGACAAGAGATTGACATAGCTATAGGGCATCAAAGATTGCACAAGTGCGTGCGACTGCGTGCCGAGGCCAGGCTGTACTGCATGTAGCTAGACGCAACGCAGGTCAGGGCTCCACGAACATGGTTTTGGCACGGAACCTGGCGATGTACTCCGACGCCTTCTGGTCGACGTCCCGCTCGCCGACGTACCACAGCCCGTCCTCGTCGCTCGGCCGCACCTTCCTCGACGATCGCCGGAGCTGCTCGTACGCCGGCTCGTCGGCCTCGCGGTAGCCGCCGGACCCGAAGCAGGACAGGCTGGCTCCCATTGCCGCGAGCTTTGGTGGCTTCTCCTTCTTTGAAAGACGCTTGTCTACTGGTTCTCTCTTTGCTAAGCAAGTCACTAGCCAGGAAGCTGCGGCTGCTGCTGTCTGCTTGCTTAGCTGGTCCTGCCCAATTTATAGGGAAGGGAAGGCACCCTTTGGGTCTGCTGCGGACGGCCAAGATTCTCCCAAACACTTCTGCGGCGCCATTCGACGGCAGGGATCGATCAGAGCAACGTGCGAACGTCGTGTTGGGCACGTAGGCGCCCCCGCGAGGTGTGCGAAAGCCTGAAAGGTTCGTCAGACGACGGTGCAACGTAGCGCGCGGTGAAAACCTGGCAGATTCTTTACGACGCACGGTGAAAACCTGATAGATTATTCTTTCTTCCGACTTCGATCTCTCCAAACCAGCTACCTGCTTCTCTGAAGTCTGAACTTTGGACGTCTGGACTCTGAACAGGCACCATTGCAGAGAGGTGACGCCGGGACGCATGATCGGATAATCCGATGTGAAATGTCACTAATATATTATGGTAATAATGGAAGGCAAAGAGTATTTGAGGGCTCTTCACATGAACCTAGCTAGGGATCGTGCGTTTAAGGTAGAGCTGGTTTTTTTATATTTTCTGACATGACGATGTAATTCAGATAAGGGCCGGGGAGAGCTGTGTTAGCATAAAAGTTAATGGCGATAAGCCAGCATCTCAGAGTCACTTATACGTCGGGTCATTTCAGAGTCATTTTTTATAATTAGGGTTCATCTAGATTTGGTCTAGCTATGTGTGCGTGATCACAGTATACTACACCATGAACGTGATAAGCATCTTCATCACTGTCGCAAACACAGTTTGTGATCTTACGAGTCTACTGGTAAAGCAGTGTGCACAAGTATCTGTCTTTCCTTTTCACAGCTTAAGCTAACTTGAAGAGTACGCACAGCTGTTCAAAGAAACAACGAACATCATTCACAGAACTCTCATATTCCTTACCATATATGTAGGCCGCAGTTTCAGTAAATTGTTCTTGATCATCTTACCTTTAGCAGCTTGCAACATTGTACATGCAAGTTTCCCACACCAAGCAAGCTAAGCAAGGTCAATGCGATTATATGAAAAGATCAGTGCCAGTTAAGTAGGACCAGTCAAAAAAAGAACAAAACTTCCCAAATAAAGCTCTGCCACTAAGGCACTAACCTCATTTCAAACTGCAAGTTGCATGAATGCTTGCCTAGCTAGAGCTTTCACTGCCTTTGAGAAAGAACTTGCACGGCTTGCATTGGCTCCTTTCGCGCAATACGCCAATACAGTGTATGTAATGCTTGCATGCTGTACCCACAATGATCGAGGCAGCGACTTTTATGCAGAATCCTGTGATCGATGATGATCTCTTGATCAAATGTCTACAGTTGTTAGGCACAATAGCTATGCGTATAGGTGGATATGGTAGACATATATAATTATGTATAGCTTCATTGCTTTTGGCTCTATTATATTCTTTTGACATCCAGCTGTGTCATCACCAAGATCAGCCGCCAGAGATGAACCTCTTCTGCATGCCTTGCACACGCTTAGTGTTTGAAGCCAGCACGCATGCATGCAAGAATTGAAGGGAGATGAGTATATATTTGTACACGGCAAATCAGACTTTCTTTACCTGGTTGTCTGTATATGCGAAAATGGTATTCTTAAATATGACTGATCTACTCTTTTTGTCTATGACGTGTAAACAACATAGAGGTTGTAGGGTGTTCTAATGATACTTCTTTCGCAATGACAAGTAACTTATAAAAATACATATATATAATCTAGACATGTTTTTCATAATAGAAGTGGCGGGTGACCTTTTCTTCTTTTTTCGCGGTAACGTGGCAAGTTCTAGGCCTTTATATTACTAACATTACTGGTCCTTGAGACAAAAGAGGGTTTAGGCAGTGAGCTTTTCTAGGTTTCAATTAAAGGGCTCCTAGAAGTACCTGAGCGCTTCATAGCTACTTGCCAAAACGATGCTTTCCTTTTAACCCTTTACTTAAAAATAATTCATAGGCGCTTCACTTTTTTTAATCCTTCTTTGCTGATGTATGCGCGTTGATAGTTTAGCGCCAAACCGTTAATCTTAGATCCTAAAAAGAATTATATATGCCTTGAAAGTCTTTTGGGCCTTCTCTCGTAAGCCATACTTATCCACTGGGCCACTCTAAGTCCTCGGAGGCCCGCGGCCCATTCAGGACGACCTCTGACGGGTCTCTTAAGAAGAAGGAAAAAAAGACCAACCTCCGACGCCGACGGCACAACCGGAGCTCCTCCTTCCGCCGTTTCCACCACCTCATATGATGGCCCACTTCTGACTTCTGAGCCAGTGTATAAAAATGCAAACGCTAAATTGGCCACGGTACATTCTACCTTACAAACGAGAGAGAGAGAGAGAGAGAGAGAGATGAAAAAGGGAGCAACTAAAATTTTAATCTTTTAATAAACGATGCTACCTTGAGACAAAAGAGGGTTTAGGCAGTGAGCTTTTCTAGGTTCCAATTAAGGGGCTCCTAGAAGTACCTGAGAGCTTCATTGCTACTTGCCAAAACGATGCTTTCCTTTTAACCCTTTACTTAAAAATAATTCATAGACGCTTAGGCCCTGTTTGGATGCAAAGTATTTTTAGAGTTTTGTAAGAATATCATGGTTTTGCAAAATACTTTGGTTTTGAGAGCTATGGAGGTGTTTGGATGTAACAATTTTTGCAGTTTTAAAAACCATGATATTGCTAAAAGTGCAACCATTTTGGAGTTTTAAAAACTCCACTCCTACCCTCTTTTTTCTAAACCACGGTTTTGCTTGGCACCGGTTTTAAAACCAAGGTTTCTTAATACTTCGGTTTTGAAAAACTACAACACCCAAACAGGGCCTAATCCCTCTTTGCTGATGTATGATGCGTGTTGATAGTTTAGTGCCAAACCGTTAATCTTAGGTCCTAAAAAGAATTATATATACCTTGAAAGTCTTTTGGGCCCTCTCTCGTACGCCATACTTATCCACTGGGCCACTCTAAGTCCTCGGAGGCCTGCGGCCCATTCAGGACGACCGACCAACCTCTCCGACGGGTCTCTTTAGGGGAAAAAAGACCAACCTCTCCGACGGCACACTCGGAGCTCCTCCTTCCCCCGTTTCCACCACCACCTCATGCCTGCGTCCCTGAATCTTTTGTGGCCCACTTCTCAGCCGACGCCGTCCTCTCCCTTCCGCAACACGCCTCGACGCGTGTCCTCGCGATGGCGTTCCGCGGGCGCGGAAGAGGAGGCGGGGGGAGGGGAGGAAGGTCCGGGTACGACCACCGCACCGACGACCACGCGCCGCACGAGAACTTCCCGGTCAGTCTCTCCTCCTCCTCCTCCTCCTCCTCCTCTCTCTGTTTCTCCGCTCGTCATCGTGGTTGTAGAATGCAGGGGTAGATGTACACCCCATCGTATGTTGTATATGTATACAAAACCTTGTCAAATATCTATAGTAGCGTTCAAGCCCAAATGCCTGGTAGTCCAGCTGCTCCAGCAGCGAACACACATGTACAAGTTGGAATGTTGGTTCCCAACATAGAATGCTAATCTTCTCACGACCAATCCCTTTGCGGTGCAGTGTTTTACTTGGGCTAAACCATAGTAAAATTAGCCTTGATTTTGTTCATCAATAGATTTAGTTCCAATTTATCAATTGTGCTCATAGACCTCGTTAAATTAGTCAACTTAATGCCAAAAATTGTTCATCCAGAATTATTTCTGCAGTCATATAATTGTGCTATCATACAACCTCAAAGCATTACCATGAACAATGATATGTTGCTTCTTTTTGGAGTGTCCAGGCTGAGAAAGTCTTTTCACTGTACCATGTCAATCTTAAGAAACACTAGCAACGGCTTAGATGCTAGAACAGTAGAACTTATAATACCATCCTAAATCTTTTATTCATTGTTTGATGGTTGGATTATACCATTTGATTTTTGGAGGATTACATCACGTAAGTCTGCACCCCCATGGTTGAAATCCTTGATCTACCACTGGTAGAATGGGTCTGCCTCCAAAGTTATTTCCTTGGGCTCACCCATTGGCTTGATCGATTCGGGTGGGTTGGCTTTGCAGGAGATCGAACTGCCGGAGATGACATGCATCAAGGCGAACACAGAGGAGGAAGAGCTGCTGCTAACCGAGGACGAAGAGCTGCTGCTACTCTCCACCACGAAATTTGAAGAGTTCTGGAGGACGTCTTGTTACCATCTCGAAGAGGACGCTCCAAAGAAAAGTACTATGACTGACCTTACTAGTTACAATTTTTCTTCTAATTTACTGATCCATAGATGATGGCCCCTATGTTCTGTTCTTCTCGTTTCCTCTTGCTGCTTATTGTGAGATTTTGATGCTTGCTTTGCTCAAAGTTGACATTTGATTTTTCTACTACTGAATTGTAAGAAACCAATGAGTTAGCATCCATGAAGTAGCTGGAGAGAGAAATGTATGTTTGTCGCCAAAAGTTCATAGTATAATTGGGTACAACTGTGTTGTATGATATAGTTTTTCTAGCTTGTTACTGAGCATCCTTTTATTATGGTTTCTAATCTCTATTGTTTGTAATTTGCTTCAATGCAAAAAGCTGTTTCCTCTATCATCTGTACAGAACCTTAATAATATGGAGCTTCCAAATTTTCAACATTTGTGGATAGCTTCTCCAATGTTCAGTCTGGTATGCTGTATGCAATGTGTTTCTGTTTCATGTGCTATTTCATGCTACCATTATATACTAGGTGTCACTGTATCGGGACATACATACTTGTAGAAACAACTTAGCAGAACTGTAGAAACAATACAGCATCCTGAAGCATTCTTTAGTTTTTGTTTTCTTCAATAACCGGTGCTGTTTTTTACATTGTTTTGTGTCTAATGCGTTTCTGAGTTGATATCTTATCAGAGAATGAAGATAAAGATACCAAGAGATTGTCTGATAGGAAGCGCAAGACACATCCAAAGCGTGAAGCGCTTGCATTGTATCTTACACTTACTGCGTCTAATTTCCCTGAAGAACTATTACAAGGTACGCCTGACTATATTGATGTACATTTAAGGTTGTTTTCTGTTGTATGGTTACTCCCTGAAAGTCTGAAACACAATAGATGCTTTCCTTTCAGGTTCTAAACGAGTGCAAGCTAGCAACAAGAAACTTCGATGGGATAAATATTCAGGTTTGCTTCTATGCTTTCTCTGCTGTGAATCTTAGTTCAGGACTTCAGATCTATCTTGAAGAAATAAGGGGGGGAAAACCTACTCACATGGTTTTTGCCTTGTTTGCAGATCAGCAGGCATTTGAAGTATTTGAGAAGCTTGAACAGACCCACAAGGCAAGAGCGTTATACTAGTATTTGAACTTCAAAATTCTTATTTGCCCTTCTTTCAAGAGTCAAGAATGAATTTGGAAAGTATAGTTTCATTGCAGTCATACTATTACTAGTTTCTTTTAAGCGGAACTCTTGATATGTTTCATAGAGCCAAAGAGCCAATCCGACTTCATGATCAGTTCTTTAGTACCAGAAGGCCAATGTATGGGCATGTAGAATATAAAGAAAAGACCCTATGCAAAGGATTAATACTAGTTGATATACATGTGTTGCAGTTTAGACTCTCAGGCTCTGTTTGCCTCAGTATCGTTAGCATGCACCTTATTTCTGTACTAGTTTCATTACCCTTTTTTCCTCATGTTAGTTTCGGTACTTGTAGGATGGAGACAAGAAAGCAGAGAAGGAAGGTGACGATGAGGATGAACAGGAAGAGGAAGAAGTAGTAGAAGAAGAAAGTTCAGATGATGATTATAATCAGGTACATGCCCCACGGTTTCTTTTCTCGTTTCAAGGAGGTAGAAGGGCGTTACATGGTTTTAGTTTCCTAGACATGCATATTTTGCTCATGAAATCTTTAATATACCACTTCGACATCTTGACCACCCTGTAGAATATTGAGTTTGATGATGATGACGATGACTGGAACCAAGAGGATGAAACATGTAAGTTTCATTTGAACTTCTAGGCATATTGTTGCGTACCTTTTCTGTCTTATATCAAATTCATGTTCATTAAGCTTTCTAAAAAAAGTTGTTTGGGTTACAGATGAAGACTGCTACGATTAGGAATGGCTTGCTCGATGTAAAAGACGCCCCTTCATATATTTTAGCTTCTTTCCTTTTTCATTTGTATCTGATGGAGTGGAGCAACTATTTTTGGAGTAGTGTCTAGTTACTGATCCTTGACAAGACAAGACCAAAACCCCAACATCCGTGGCAACTACCAACCCCTACACTAAGACCCGCCCGCCAACACACGCACACGCGCGCGCACACACACACGAAAATGTCCATCCTCAGCATCTCCCTCCCTTTTTCCCCAATCTATCCAGTTTTTGCAAATTATTGTCAGCATAGCTCATTTTGTATCCTAATAGCCGGAGATTCTCAATGTCGTTTCAAAAATATTGCTGTGTGCATACAGTAAGCCATTTTACGGAAGGAACATATTGTACAGTTATATAATATGTAAATAATTTACTGTCACCCTCACATGGAGCTGTGCTTCTTTCGCAAAAAAAAAACATGGAGCTGTGCTTATCTTCATTTAAAGTGAGGCTAAAGCTCGAAAACCTGATGACATAGGTACAAGGTTCATACTTTCAGGGTGCTTTGGTACATTTTTTCCCCATTCCTAGAGTCTTTTTTCCTCGGTAAGATACTGTTTCTCAACGAATTATCAAATACGCCAAGAACGAGATGATCCAAGAGAAAAACAAATAACATCCAGGCGAGGTGAGCTTAATTATCAGCTGAAGTAATATTCTTACGGTCTACATGCTAAATTTACATGCTTCCTGAACAGCTGCTATTGCACAGAGACTTTGCTTCTTTGCTCATTCATCCAATGTCCCATATAGAACTGTCCTACAATTCTCGTAGCAACTCGTGGGATGTTCATCTAGTCTGTACGATAGAAGTGCTGTTTGGCTCCTTGGGCTGCTACAGTTTCCATTACCAACATGTCCAGATTATACTAATGGATAAAGATCAGTTCCCTGCTTTCTTTTGAAGAGAAAGCAGCAAGCCAAAATCTTTCTTTTCCAAACAAAAAAAGGGGGACGAATAGGAGAAAAAGAACAAGGCCTAAAGTGACGTGTGCGCTCATGTAAGGCTCGATGACCGCTGGTCCATCAAATTGAGCCACATTTTCAACGGAGAACCGGCCATCCCTTTCCTCGCACAAGGCGCACAAGCACAATCCTACCGATAGCTCGATTTTCACGAAATCTAACTTAGATTAGGTTGACCCTTAGTTACGCTGGGCACGTTGGCAGCTCAGTAACGAACCAAACGAACAAGCAAACGCCCTTCCGCCCGCCGCCGGCGAGTTGTTGGGTCAGAGCAGCTACCTGTTCTCGTCGACTTCTCCAACGCCTCCTCGGACAGGCAACGGCAGCAGCAAGCCACGGGCGTCTCTCCCAGAGAAGTGGTCCAATCGTGAATTCTGTTGCGGTCCCTTTCCCCTCCACCAATGAGCAACGTCCAACGCAACCAACCACGTTGTTGTACAAATAAATTAACGTCAATTCGGCACTCAGCAGGCAGCATCTGAGCTACCAGCTTCACTAATCACTGACTACCCTCATCACGAGTCAGTCCACAACTCCACACCCAACTTCTTACCACGAGCAGAGAACGTACGGCGAGGGCCGGCGGCGGCTCAGGAGTCGGGAGAAGAAGAGAATGGCGGCCGCCGCCTCCACCTCTCCCCTTCACGCTTCCCTGCCCCAAGGTGCGGCCATGGATACCTGCTCTGCTTTCTGTCCTCTCGTCGATTCGTTAGCAAGACCATGTCTCTTAGTTTAGTTTGGTGATCTCGGTTTTAGATAGTTCATGTTCTTTGGATCGGTCTCAACTGTGGACTATTCCTAATTAGGATCGAGAACCTGTTCTTCTCTGCTTGGATTGGCCTGGATGGGAACTTGTTCTGCTTCTCTATTTCTTTATTTCTGACAGCATAGATCTCCAGGAATTTATTAATGAGTTTTATGTTTTCTTGCTGCTTGTTATCCAGTTTTAAGTCTCAACACAACCCCCGAAATGGTTGACCAGTTTTAATTTACTGACACTGTTCCATTCAGACGTTGCTCAAGTAGTAGTTGGTGAGTAGAGTGACAAACAGATGATAGAAGAACAAGGGAGGAACTTATTGAATTCTAAAAGTTTGCCCTTTTCTCTGATTTCTGCAGAAAGTTAGTCTTTTGGGACAACAGAAAATGCTAGGCCAAATCTAAACATTGGGGGTCAGTATCAGTGGTCCAGTGGATCTAAAGAGTAGATAGCTAAGCTTAGTGGGTACCCATGCCTTTCAGTTTTAAGGCCCCGACTTAATGGGCAATCCAGAGATTTCTGGAAGTGAATACAAATTGAGAGTCCGTTACATTCTGCCCATCCCGCTTGATTTCTCTGACACCGCGAAGAATGCTCGACCTGATGGACGTTCGCTACGTTGCAGCAGGCCCGGAGCAGCGAGCTTCATCACTGCTTTGCGCGCCGAAGCAGAGAGTTGCGGTCAATGGGAGGAGAGGCCGCTTGGGCTTCACCGCGAGGGCCAGCTCGAACTCGGGCGCCAAGGTGAGCATCCCGAAGCAATGGTACAACCTCGTCGCCGACCTGCCGGTGAAGCCTCCGCCGCCGCTTCACCCGCA
>LAPY01000383.1:147659-167434 GCA_000970635.1 Eragrostis tef | reverse complement strand
CCCGAAGTTGTTATTGGGTGCACCGGCGGCGGGTCTAACTTTGGCGGGCTCGCGTTCCCGTTCATGCGCGAGAAGATGCGCGGCACCATGAGCCCAGAGTTCAGGGCCGTCGAGCCGGCCGCGTGCCCGACGCTTACCAAGGGCGTCTACGCCTACGACTTCGGCGACACGGCCGGGCTCACGCCGCTCATGAAGATGCACACCCTCGGACACGGATTCGTCCCCGACCCAATCCACGCAGGTCAGCTTGATGATCACAGCACATTCGACGAGCGTCTCCCTGAGCATTCAAAAACTGAGTGATGGTTGTGATTTCCGTTCGCAGGTGGGCTTCGGTACCATGGAATGGCGCCTCTGATCTCGCACGTGTATGAGCTAGGGTTCATGGATGCCATCTCCATTCAGCAAACTGAATGCTTCCAAGGTACTGTACACTGCTCTGCTCCTCCTCAACGAAATAATTCAACGAGAAACTGAATTGAACACCATAACAATCTCATCTTGTTTCGAGCAGCTGCCTTGCAATTCGCGCGGACGGAGGGCATCATCCCGGCGCCGGAGCCTACGCACGCGATCGCGGCGGCGATCAGGGAGGCGCTGGAGTGCAAGCGGACCGGGGAGGAGAAGGTGATCCTGATGGCCATGTGCGGCCACGGCCACTTCGACCTCGCCGCCTACGAGAAGTACCTCAGGGGCGACATGGTTGACCTGGCGCACTCCGCGGAGAAGCTCGAGGCGTCCCTGGCTGCCGTGCCCAAAATCTGATGCGGGAAAAAAAAGATGCTTCAAACTGGATTGGAACGAATAAATGATGCGGGGTTGACTTCTGTATTTGTGATGATGTTGGATGTTGGAAATTGGAATATTTGTGTCGCAATAACGCAGAAATAAATTCATGTTTTTTGATAAATGTTACGAATAAACAGATTAAATTTCTGCTTTCGTTAGGAATGTCATGATCTTGATTTTTTTTTTTAAGGCGCTGGGCCGCTGGCAGCCTGGCATGATCTTGGTAGGAATTTCATCTTGGTAACAGAACGTGCTTCATGGACAATAGGCTTCCGTTCTTTGTATGGGTTTGGTCCAATTATCCACGAATTTGGCCGAAGATCCAGCCCATTCAAAGAAAGCCTCACTGGACCACGGAATCGTTGGCCCTTTCGAGGATTATCAGCATATCAAGGCCGGCCCAGCAAGAAAATATAATATCTCTAGTGCAATTGAAAGCCCAAAGGGAGTTCGACCTGACAAGGGTTTCCTCTGAATCTCTCGACATCTCCGGCGCCGGCGACCTCATCCTCCGTCCCCTCGCCGACCGCTTCGTCCTCCGGCGTCGATTCCTCGCTGTGACTCAGGTGAGTCTCAAATCTCCTATGGCTCTCCCGCGGTCCCCGGATGTTGTGACGCTGACCCCCTTTGTGGATGTTAGATATGAAGAGGGCGGCGCCGTCGCAGGAGCCTCTGGAGGTCTCTTCCGACGACTCCCTGAGCTCGGATTCCGACGATGAGGTCGTAAACGCCTTTGGCCTGCCCAACAATTCCAAAAAGACTTCGGCGTCAGAAGGTGAGAACTATTCTGGTGATTTGTTAACACGCGATTTAGGAATCACTATGCACTCGCATGTCCTACTTGCTTTAGGATGTCACCTTGAATTGAATGATTGTTAAACTGTGTGTGTTTCTCGTGCTTGGATGCACCAAGAAAAAAAGGTGCAAACGAACAGAACATGGCAATCTAGCCTGTTAAATTTAATAGTGGTTTTGTAGTCAATGCTGTTCTGTTTTCACATATAATCAATTTAGAAACTTAGGCCATATGCTTTATATTCACACATTTCCAGCCATCCATTAAGATTACTGGATATATGGATATTGGTCATTACTTGTGGTCTATTCGTTGTATAGGAATATGAAAGCGAATTGTTGGGGTACATGCTTAGATCGTGATATTTGCATGCCTTACAAAATTAGGAGTATAACTGTAACATTCTCCCCCAACAAGTTATACTTTAGCAGTGCGGTAACTATTGTCACTTGTGTGACTTGAAAGAGCTTTCTTCAAATTTGTTACATGTACAGATGTGCTTCATGTGATTGAGTGAAACATCGTGTGTTCATGATATCTTGCAGATCTTGATCTAACAAAATTTCCATGGAAAATTGCGTGCTTTTCTTGTGTGCTTTCTTGTGCATCGGTTGTTTTAATAGTTTTGAGTTTCCAAACCTGCTTGCTGTTGACTGTTTACCCCTTTTTTAACAAAAGGAGCCGCTTGGGTTTACTGGAAAGCTCTAGGTTTATCTCTTCTTTTAACAGATCGCGACAGCACTAAACAAGCCATTACCTGGCTCCAGCCAGTCTCACTCTTAGCTGATTACCACTTTAGCTGATTGCGCCGTTTCTGTTTGTTTCCCTTTGTTATATGAGTTTGTGCAAATAAAGAACACGTTTTTGTAATGATACTTGTAGCTAAAGTTTCTCCAATTTTTTTTAACTATAGACAATTCTCGACTTTCAGTTTCTTGCATCATAGCGTTGGTTCTAATGAGATAATACTCATCGGGGGGAAGAAACTAGTGTTTCTTAAACTGGCACATCTGAGAGGTGAACTGAGCTATGGCAGGTCCCCAGGGGATAGTGTTTCTAATGTAGTAGTGGGATCATGCAGGTGCACTGATCAGGAAGGCTGAAATGTATCAACAGTACATGAAGCTCATTCCAGTTCCTCCTTACCAAGCTTCTGTGATCCCATTCACGTCATGGATGGGACTTGGAAGATCAATGAAGCAGTTATATAAACAGCCCCTGCATTACCTTACTAATGTCCTCTTGAAAAGGTGGGATCAGCAAAGGATCGGGAGTGATGATGCGCATCGTCATCTGGATGCTATCATCCACCCTGTGAAAGCTGAGACCTTAATCTGGGCCACTGAAGAAGTCCATAGATTGACCACCTCTGGTCACCACTTAGCTAAGCTCTGGTCCACAGATCCCATGTACCATGCGAACATTGATCCAGTGTTCCCATCCATAAAGTCGGAATAGCAAGGCCTTCTTGTTTTGTCTATTTAGGTTTTTCTCCCTGATGTAAGCCTCTCCGAAGTTTGGTTTGGTAAATTGGAAATATTAATGTAGTTATATCAACTCTGCATGATCCATATCCTGAGTTGATATCTCATTGTCAGGGCTTATTTTAATGTTGTTTTTAGCTCTGTGAACAGCAGCCATGTCAAAGAAGAAAAAATCTGGTGGTGTGGATTTCGATGCTTTGAGTCGCCATGGATACCGTGGTGGCCCATCTGTCTTGACGGTTCGCCCGCAGGAGGAGGCCAACTGGTCATGGTCTACGGGAAAAGATCGCGATGCCAAAGACGATGCACCTGAGTCCTATGAAGAACGTGAGCGCACTAGAGCTGCAGTAACTGAAGGAGAGAAGCTTATCGGTCTGCATAATGCGCCACCTAATCCGTTACTACTAGAGAAAGACAAGAATAATGAGTTGTTTGCTCAGAAGGAGAAACGGAAAAGGGATCGGGGGCAGGCCAGCAGGGGGAAGAACTACGTCGAGGAAGAGAAGCGGCTCCTGAGGGGGAGTGGCGTCTACTCTGGCTTTGATACTTGAGTACTTGACAGTTCCTTGTAGAAATGCGGTAATACCTAAACTCCTAAATATGCCCGTACAGATGATTTACCCTTGTCTAATTTAATTGTGTGTATTGACTGTTGTTGTGCTTAAGGTGACTTTTGGGATGGATGTTGAGTTCAGTTTGGACTTCCTATATAGTCCGGTGTTTTTGTGGGCGTTCTGAGAAAGTTAGGGTCTGCTAACTCTGGAGTAGAAGCACGAGCGGGTAGTTTACCATGGATCAAGTTACCTCGGAAGTGTTAATTCTGTTGCAAGATCATGAAATTTTTCTACATTCCTCATGTATGACAGAATGTACTGAAAAATACAATGGAGACGGGGTGGTTGTTCGCGTTCAGTGGAATTGCTCACCAGATCACCTTCTTCAGCTAGAGTTTTTGCGGCGACAGTTCAATCCCCTCAGGACCCGCAGCAATTACTTTGCTGTGCATGCAAATGGCATGATTGTGAGAAAAAAAATCCTTTTGCCATGGTGCCATCGAACTCAGGGTAAAACATACTGTGGCGATGCTGATTCTGACAAGAAGTGTTTTATAGTCTGAACCACTGGTTTTTGCTCTCACGATAAACAAATTGAGTTATTCCTCGCAACACCCACGCGCCCGCGCGCGCACACACGCACAATTGAGTTATTACTCAGTGCATATGTTGCAAACTTTGTCATTATTTCAACGAGAATGAATATCTGTCCGACTACATCGTCCAACACCTCAACCCATGTAGAAAATCCTAGCAGTCGGACGGCGGACAGACGAGGGAGTGCCACCTATATATATTTCTACCATCGTTCTGTTAGAGGAGACGCTCGCGAGTACTATCCCTCAACCTCAGCGCTTCAGTCGATAGTGGTTCTGTTAGAGGACCTCCATGCAATTGTCTTTCGAGGAAGGAACTTCTTGTCTTTCTCTAGCTGGGAGGGTCGACCATGGAAGATCCACCATCCACATCTGGCAGAGATAGAAAGCGCACGAGCTCAACAGGCCTCGCAGGCTAGCCTCTCTTCTTCGTCCGATCAGAACTGCAAGGCACCTTCTTTGTTTCTTCTACCTCGATTTTCCCAATCTCGAACTGAATTCCAACCAAACACATGATCAATGCTATGTGCTCGAAGTGGTTTCTTCTACCCGCTCACGTTTGCAGGGTCCTTCGTCTAGCATCCACTCCTCCCTACAGGACCGCAGTGGGTTAAGCTTGTTTGGTTTACTCCAATGTCTCGTCTCACAACATCGATTTGGAAAAAAAAAAGGCTTGGCAACATCTGTGGCACAATAGGTTACCACCCCGGGAACAACTGAAAGACATGTTGTTACTTGTTAGTAGCCATTTATATGGAGCCCATCTACTAGCTTTGTTCTCATCTAGTATATGTTAGTTATCAATACCATTGTTGCTTTGTTGTCACGCATATTAAATGTACGTTCATATTTTTCTCATGAAGACAAACGCCAGGCGAACGAATTTGTGCTTTCAACATTGCACAAACTGGATGAGCATGGTGCCAAAAGTTGACATATGCATGACATGCAAGACGGCCAAATTAGAAGAAAAACGAGCCAAAAGTGCAGGCTGGACTTTTTTACGTGTTTTTGTAAATACATGGAAAAGCAACATGTAGATTGGCCATGGCCTCTCCGATCCTTCCTTTCGCGTCTATTCATATCCATGGTCAGCAAGTATACCATGCATGGTTCTAGCCAGTGACGACTGTTCGTGGCTATCCGACCCGAAGGGGCCGGGTGTCGTGTGCCTTTTCATAACGCGAACGAATTACACTCCGTCAACTCCGGTGGCCAGCAGTGCCTATCCATGTAGAGGTATCCGCCTGCTCCGACGCGCATCATTCCCATGTACGCGTCGTCCATGTAGAGGTAGCCGGACTCGAAGCGGAACGACCGAAGAAACCGAGGCTGGCTGTTGCTGGCGCTCGCCTGGCCGAGATCACCGGAAAGGCAGACGAGCAGCAGGACGGCAAGCGAGACGGCGATGAATAAGAGCGCGACCTTCACCTTGCGGCGGCCCATAACCTGCGAAGTGTCTGGCTGGCTCGCGCTTCGCAGGTTCCGTTCGTTCGGTGGAGTGACGAGCGTTGCACGGACATGGCTGGCTGGGGTGCCCCCTGCTTTTATGCACCGCGTCAACAACTCCGAGCCGGTCAGTGCGGTCACACGTCCGAGACGGCGAGACCCCTGCGGAGCAAGAGTCCGAATCGGGATTCGAATCGGAAAGACGAGGCCGTAGTCCGCGAGTGGGCTCCGCTCGAGCGCGACAGGCGAGGAACGGACAGACGGGAACGCGCGGACGGGACATTCCGTGTAGAGGAGATGGAGATGTGTGCATGGCGGCGCAAACGAGTTTTACGATACGTGGAGGCGAAACATGGCCCGGCCATCGACGCAGGCCGGGCCGTGCTGGGCTGGGCAAACCGGTGATGGAAGGCAGAGAAAAAATCTTCGGCCCCCAAAGAAAGTAGAGAAAAATCTTTTTAGGTTACCTACTGAAGAAATGTACTGGCTGTACCAAAGTTGCGCCATCACATTTACGGCCTACATATGTACGATTCGAGTTAGGGACATCAGCAGTGTTGAAGTTAGTCTTAACCGTTCGCCCCAATATATGTCGAACTAGCTAGCTGCCCAAATTCACGGTTGATCAGGCTGCTGAGTAAACCAGTCCTGCCAATCAAACTACTACTTAATTATCAAATGCACGTGCCTTACAAACATTTCCAAGCAACTCTCATCTTCCCTACCAACCCTGAAACACCCGTCTCAGTCCTCCAGCCATTTATATATTCACCGGCTACTGATCAGTTCTCATCATCACTAGTTCAGTACCACCCAAGGTTGAATTCGCACAACAATCATAAAAGAGAGTGTCTTCCCGGCCAAGGTCGACAATGGCAGCTCCTGCTCATCGTGCCTCCACTAACAAAATGTCCATCACCCTCCTCTTCGTTGCAGCCATCACCTGCACGTCCTTCGCTCCCAGCGTCGTCGTCGCGCAACAATCTTCCTGCGCGAGCTACACCTTCTCGAGCAACCAGGTGTACGCGTCGTGCGCCAGCCTGCCGCGCCTCGGCGCCACGCTGCACTACAACTACACGGCGGCCACCAGCACGGTGTCCGTCGCGTTCCGGGCGCCTCTGGGCAGCGGCAACAAGTCCGGGTGGGTGGCGTGGGGGCTGAACCCGAACGGCACCGGCATGGTGGGCACCCAGGCCGTGGTGGCGTTCCAGCACTCCAACGGCAGCCTCGTCGCGATGGGCTGCTTCGTCGCGTACCCGACGCTGCTCGACAGCTACGCGCCGTCCATGGCGCCCGCGGACCCCAAGCAGCTGGGCTTCCCGGTGACGGAGGTGGCCGCGGAGCACGTCGCCGGCAAGAAGGAGATGGTGGTGTACGCGACGGTGGCGTTGCCCGGGAAGGGGAGCAAGTTCAACCACGTCTGGCAGCAGGGGAGCGCCGTGGTGGGCGACGTGCCGGCGGCGCATCCCACCTCCGGGGACAACATCCTCTCCACGGGCACCGTCGATTTCAGCAAGTGATACTACTTGAGAAACTGCCGGATGCGTCGATTAGTTTCTCTACTTGCATTTCCCGGCTGCTTGTTCGTACGACGTACTACTACTATGCATGTACATGTATAACCTTTCCATGTTCCATACACGTTATCATCCACTATATATTATCACACCATGTATAAAGTAATCGCTTGCTCTTGTTATATGTGGACAGTGGATTACACAAAACTCAACATATCTTTCATGCCTCACAAATATTTTATTGCACAAAACTTATTAACAAAAAAGTTCCAGAAAATGATTTTCTGAATTTTCCACAGACATTTCCACAAAGTACTTTGCGATACTATTCAGCAATAGTTTTTGTTTTCTGAAAAGAATTGCAAGAACTTTCCAGTACAGAATTTGTGAGACTAAAAGATTATGCAAACATTTTTTTAAAAAAAAATCAAACTTTTTTGACAAAAGAATAAACAAAGTGGCTGATGGATATGCCACACAGGTAATCATCAATTTCCCGAACCATAAATCCACAAATCCGCAAACTCTAATCCTTAAATACTAGTTCGAAAAATTTGATGAATATGCAGTTCCACAAAATTGGCATGGCGGGAAATTGTAGTAAAACTTTAATGAAAACCAGACGCTCTCTTCAGTGGAAAAGAAAAAGAACATGACTAAACAATGAAGTACAAACATATATGCATGACATAGGTGCATGAAACTTGTGAGCTTTAACTATGTTCTTGTTCTGTGCTCATGCTCCAACATATAAATTGTGCGCCCAGCTACAACAAAGCTCGCAATTGGGACAACAATTCAGTAGTGCCATTGCATTGTGGCACAGTTCAATGTTTCCATGGGACATTGGAGCAAACCAAGCAAATGTATAGCCACCACCTAGAAATAGATCGGGCACTACAGGTGTTTGTGCGGACGGATTTGTACCAGCTCGTCGGAAGACAGTGATAGCGGCTTCTCAACCAATTGGCTGGTAGTACAACTGAATGTGTCCAGTAGCTACAAGACTCTATCTACTCTACGTAAAGAGAATTGCTATAGGTCCGACTGCCTGTTGATAGCCGTTGCATGCTAATCTAGTCTACAAGTGTTCTACGCATGTCCATCAGATGTTGCAGTCAGACAAGAGTCGAACAGAACTGGTCGTCTTACTCCTATGTAAATTCCCATTGATTTCATATTGTGCAAAAGCCCAATAAGTTGCAACAGCAAGAAATTAAGAACCTCTTCATGGATATATCAGAGTTAACATGTTTGGCTTCTTCCATCAAAATGTATGTACACTTATTTATTCATTCTTGCTTTGCATACGGGGGATTGTCATTGCAAACAATTCATTTAAGGCCAGATCCATTGTGGACCGCTACATTGGTCACCGCCGGCCAGATGAATTTTCGGCAAGTGGACACTGCCAGTACTGAGTAGTTGTATCCTAGGCTCTCCTCTCCTAGCTGATTTGTACACAACTTGACCGTCAGAATTTCCTTTTATTGCAAGTGGCAACTCAAGGCTGCACCTACCTTTTCCTCACGAGAGAAGTACTGAACCGCATGCTGTCCTCGATTCCTCAGAGCAAGGATTATGGTTTCGGCAGCTGCCGGATGCAGTTCCACAAAATTGGCATGGCGGGAAATTGTAGTAAAACTTTAATGAAAACCAGACGCTCTCTTCAGTGGAAAAGAAAAAGAACATGACTAAACAATGAAGTACAAACATATATGCATGACATAGGTGCATGAAACTTGTGAGCTTTAACTATGTTCTTGTTCTGTGCTCATGCTCCAACATATAAATTGTGCGCCCAGCTACAACAAAGCTCGCAATTGGGACAACAATTCAGTAGTGCCATTGCATTGTGGCACAGTTCAATGTTTCCATGGGACATTGGAGCAAACCAAGCAAATGTATAGCCACCACCTAGAAATAGATCGGGCACTACAGGTGTTTGTGCGGACGGATTTGTACCAGCTCGTCGGAAGACAGTGATAGCGGCTTCTCAACCAATTGGCTGGTAGTACAACTGAATGTGTCCAGTAGCTACAAGACTCTATCTACTCTACGTAAAGAGAATTGCTATAGGTCCGACTGCCTGTTGATAGCCGTTGCATGCTAATCTAGTCTACAAGTGTTCTACGCATGTCCATCAGATGTTGCAGTCAGACAAGAGTCGAACAGAACTGGTCGTCTTACTCCTATGTAAATTCCCATTGATTTCATATTGTGCAAAAGCCCAATAAGTTGCAACAGCAAGAAATTAAGAACCTCTTCATGGATATATCAGAGTTAACATGTTTGGCTTCTTCCATCAAAATGTATGTACACTTATTTATTCATTCTTGCTTTGCATACGGGGGATTGTCATTGCAAACAATTCATTTAAGGCCAGATCCATTGTGGACCGCTACATTGGTCACCGCCGGCCAGATGAATTTTCGGCAAGTGGACACTGCCAGTACTGAGTAGTTGTATCCTAGGCTCTCCTCTCCTAGCTGATTTGTACACAACTTGACCGTCAGAATTTCCTTTTATTGCAAGTGGCAACTCAAGGCTGCACCTACCTTTTCCTCACGAGAGAAGTACTGAACCGCATGCTGTCCTCGATTCCTCAGAGCAAGGATTATGGTTTCGGCAGCTGCCGGCGATATATTGCGGCCATGTCACATGCCGTCGACATAGTAAAAGAGTTGTTTAATGGGTTGGCTATGTACCGGCTGCTGTTTTGAATTTTTTAATAGCTGATGCTTGCACAAATAGCAACGAGTAACTCGTTTACTGGCTGAAAGACTGGCACCGCCTCGAGCGTAGCGTTTAGCCCGCTTCCGGCCGGCGAGTCGTGAAACGCTCGCTCGGTTCTCTCTCCTGTCTTCTCTCTCCTCCAACTCAGATTTTGATGACGTGGAACAGCTTGTAGCCGGCTGACTAGGCATCATAATACTTGCTCTCAAGCGCATTCCAAGCAATAGAAGTCATGTATCAGCACATAGGCCACAAAAAGGTTGACAAATAGCTGAACTTTTTTTTGTTCATTGCACGGCACCCGCCACTAACGGCATATACATGCATTCTGCAAATTGCAAACGCAGGAAGGGACACACAAAGTTCGGCCACCTCCTTAACTGCTCTGCAAAAGGTTCATGGGCAGAGTTCCAAAGTACGAAGGCATTTGTATGACTAGCTGACCACAAGCAAAGTTCTGATGAACTTGCTGGTATATATCCAAATGCAAGGTCCATTCGCCTTGATCAGTGTTGAGGGTTGGGTCTTTAATACTCGCTGAGCCATTTCTTTAGAGTTAGCTGCCACGAAGCTCAATAAAGCCAAAGACACAGCTGCCATGAGACGTTGGAGGGAAGCAAATAAATATGTCATTTGCACTTCCACTGGTGAGGACGGCGCATCCATGACTCAAGAGGCGGAGACCCGAGTTACACTCTTCGGATTCTATGAAATCGGAGGAACCCCGCATCTGAGCTAACATCCGATGTGGCATTTCATATCCTCGTGTCCACTGCAACCATGGCTACAACGCGACGACCGCATTGCATCGACTGGTGTTAGTTGCTGTGCCACGCTCTTTGAAGTGCCTATCCGGCCGGTGTGCCAGCCTGCAGCTCATTCCTATAGTTTTTTCTTCTGTTAAACTCACCTGGCCTTCTTTTTCTGCGAAGTAATTTCGTCATTTGCATCTGATAATATATTTTCGGCTTCCACTATATGGAGGGGATAATAAAAGGTTGAACAAGGTGTGGTAGATTGTTAAATGCGCTAGTTCATTCTGATCTGAATTTTGTAACTTGTCATCGAGCTGGTACAAGAGTTTTTCGATGAAGCCCTCAGGGACTAAAAGAACCCTTCTTCCTTTTTTTTTTTTTTTTGAGGGAACAAAGAACCCTTCTTCCTGAAAAGAATGCGCATTCTTGTGTCCAACGGTCCAACCATCAACGAAAGAAAATCCAGCAGGCACGGGCTCTGAATTCCGAGAGATGAGGGAGACGCAGCGCGGCCCGCGTGAAGACGAACGCGCATGCGGCTGGCCGGAAGCAGCCCAATGTAAGGCCCAGTGTCCCACATTTCAACAGCTACCACTGCCCTACAGAATTGGGTAGGCCCTGTACCACGAGTAAAACAGAGAAACGCTAGTGGGAAGCCAAAAAAAAAAAAGAAATGATGCAACAATAACACGTTTTGTTGGAATCGAAAGTGATGAACCGAACCACTGATTCGCCACAAAACCAAAGGACGTACGCGTAGCCGATGAGATGTGCACACACAGAAAAACCCACCTGAGTGTAGCGGTTGTCTTTTTTCTTTATCTTTTGCTGAGACAAAGATGGAGAGAGTTTGCACTTTTCCTGGGTGGATGTTCTAATCAGCTCCGTGTCATGCATCCGGTAAACACACTTCCAGAAAGGCGAGGCAAGCTAGTGCTCTGTTCCGGTCCCTGGCCCATCCAAAGACATACCTAAATCGGGACTAATCTATCTCTCACTTAACACCCTCAGACGGACGGTGAGAAAGGCGGATCTCAAATTCTATCATCGGGACGGATCAATGCCCCTCTCCCCTGCGCGCGGCTTTAGGATCGGGCCAACTAAGGTTATCCGTCCGCAAAGACGTGTGCGCGCGCACAGGCACAGTGGCGGCTGGCGGCAGCGGCAGCGGCGCGTGCTGGGTGCGCGGTGAGTCACGCGACGGCGACGGGCCGGTGATCGCCGGTGGATAAGCAGGAGGCCACCCGGCGCGCAAGTTGCGGATACGACGAGACGCAAAAGAGTGAAAAAGTGGCGTCGTTGTGTTGTGTCTCTTTTTCATTGTCCTCCTGTTTCGGTCGCTGTGCAATCATGGAAAAACCTACTTACCTCACTCGGAAAAATGAGGATGTTCAGGTGGGAGAGCGAGGCAACTGGCATTCGTACGTAAGGAGCAGGTGGTAGTACCGTGCCGTCTTGTATTCGACGGTGAAGTTGACATGGAAGCTGAAAGCCGTGACCTGTAATAATCCTGTTCTGGCCCTTGACGCGTTGTCGGAACGAGTTTCAGGGAGCTTTTTGCGTCCTCCCCTCTAAACTCTAGAGGGTCTAAAAAAAAAATTGTATTAAACAAAGTTTAATTATAAAACTAACTGTAGAACCATCGGTCTAAATCACGAGACGAATCTAATGAGGGTAGTTAAGCCGTCATTAGACGATGGTTACTGTAGCACTACTGTAGCAAAACATAGCTTAATTAGACTCATTAGATTCGTCTCGCAAAAATGTACCTATCTGTAAAATGGTTTTAGCATTAGCCTCTATTTAGTACTCTTAAATAACAAGATTCTCTTTAATACTAAAATTTAGAGGTGTCTAACCGCGCGCGCCGAACGCGCCCTCAGGTGCGCTGGAGCCAAGCAGCTGGGAAAACTGCAACGGCGTCCACGTGGACACTCTCGTGTAATCGTGTCGCGTTGTTCAGCCTGTTCGCGTGACTGCTTTCACCAACCAGAGGAGGTGATTGGGCTCCAACTGCTGCTGCCAAGGCAGTGCCCGCGTGTCCGTCGAAAGATTGCGTGGGGCGGCAGGACGCAGTGGCCCCATCCCGCGCTGTTTTTCCAGCGCCGCCGTGTCCGTATGCGTCGGCGGCGCTTGCATGGAATGGACGCGTGGCGCTCGTCCGCGCGCATGGACGGCGACATGCAGCACGAACCAACACCGACGGTCAGCGTAGAACTCTCTGCTCGCCCCGGTGCTCAGGTTCCTTCTCAGAGCATTAGCTGTTCGTGTTCGTCGCTGGGGAGCACGCGAGCCAACGCATCGCACCGAGGGCACGAGCGCACGTGCGTGGCGAGGCTCCTGTCCCGGAGGCGCGATGCGATCGAGCTCTCCTGGTGCGTGAGCTAGCAGGGAGCCAGCCAGGGAATGCAAGCGTGGCAGGGGAGACAAATCGATCGGGGTTGATGCCGCCAAGGGTGGAGATACGGCGCCTTCCAATAATTGAGATGTCTATTCGAGTTCCGTAGCCAACTTGGAGCAGCAGCGTCAACTTGTGGTCACGAGATATCGAATATTTGCAAGTTATCCCCGGCGTGATTTAAAATGCGCATAGTGCTCTGAGTGGATTAAGTTGATTTGATGCTTGGGCCCAACGTGGCTGCGATTTGCCCACCGGAATGAAACATGTGGTCTTGAGCTGGATTAGCGATCTTCAAGCACCACAAATCACCTGTTTGGATGGATGACAAGGCATACCTGCCGGGTGATTCTATGGTTTAATTGGGGAGTAAGGATTCTGATTCTTTGTTCTCACACGTCACTGACCAAACTAGCTGACCTAAAACGCCCGGTCCTAGCTGCAGGCCTTAAAAGTATTTTGGAGATCTTATTCCTACCTTATGGCGGTCACCTTGCGACTTGCGTTGGTAGAATGGTAGTTGGTCTTCAGTATAGCAACATGGTTCGCCTGCGCCCGTTTGAATCCAAAGGCACACGGCAAGAAAATGACCCTCACATTACCCTCGCGCCGCGCTGGCACAAAGACATCCAAAAGCATCGCCGTTCCGATTCTAAAAACTTGTACGGCTGGTAATAAGCTGGTTCGGTCAAGAATTCTGATCCGCACGTAAGTGAAAAACCACTCCCATCACATCACATCACATCACTAATCGTGCTTCTTTTTCACGGCCAGGGCAAGGAATATCCATTACTCCCTCCTTTGAGTAGCTTGCTCAGGGCGCGCAAGCTTTCGAAAACCGAACACTTGCGAAGCAGGGCGTTCTCCGGCCTGTTTTTGCACTGCCGTCGTTTTCTCGGTTTTTTTCTGGAAACGGCCGTTCGGTGCCGCGCTTTCAACGTGGCCCGGAGAGCTTGGTGCCATCTGCGTATGTGGACGAGCCGACGGTGACCGGAGCATCATATTTTTGGTTCGCTGATTGAGACGAATATGAGGCCGGTTTACGTTGTTTGCCCAGATGGGGAGATCTCGTATATCATCAGAGATAGGTAACTTGTCCCAGTTCTCTCCAGGAAAATCGCTCAAGAAAAAACGGAAATGCAAGTTGGTGTTCGTGGTTAGCCGGTTACGTGTTATAATCCCTTGACCACTCAGGCAAAAAAATGGTTCACGTTAATGCATAACAAGCTGATTTGTAGTCGCCTTATTTCAAGGCCAAGTGGCGAAAAGAAGAAACTACTTTGTCTGTTGAGAGAATCAGATAGGTGCCTTAACAAAAAAAGATTTGGTCAACAGAGAAACCTTATTCTCTTTGGTTCTACACTTGCTCCCAATAATTCCATTCTTAATTCCAGCAATCCACTAAACAAATGGTTCTACGACAGCCGTGAGCGATTAGCATGATCCGATCATACAAATTACCAGCACAAGCAGGTAGTTGTGCTCATGCATGTCCGTCCGCCTTCAAGGGCTGTCATTTACAGACGCGCAGGCTGATGCAGTGTTTGCATCACACGAGCTTTGCTCTTCGATCTAACAAGGGCCAAAGCCAGCTGCCCAGGTCAGTGTCACGATTATAAAAAGACATCAGACATCGTTGATCGTTTCTAGAAAATGAAATGGCATTTACAAATTACGATTGCATGGATCGAGCATCAGTATAATTAAAAAAGTACCAATGCATTTATTTTTTTTCCTTAGCTGCAGCAAGTCAAATGCAACTGTCTGCGTCTGCAAGGTCATTTGTTTATGTCCTGCACGCTGTCAGATTCGGTGGCCGCCCAGATTTGTTACGCTCACAATGACGCGAGCTATATCATCGATTACATTTTTTACTCCAGAGTCTAGAGTTTATGTTTCGCAGTTCCATTTGGCTATTGCAGAGACCTGCTCCTGTTTAGCTTTTCAGTGGCCTATCGCATTTCAGTTTTCAATTGTTCACCATTTTAGCAAAGCTTAAGTAACACTTGAAAAGCTAAGCCTTGCAAATTTCTGTCATTAGTAATGTTTACAGCAATGTAGTAATCCGCCCACATAAATCTAAACATCACTTGAACAACGGAAATTCTGCTCCACGCCCAAAAATATGGTCACAAGGTCACGATAAAAACTATAGAGTGACATTGGAAACTAGGATCACTACAAATGTTGAAGAAATAAAACAAAAGCTTCCAGCAAACCTGAGTCCGAGTGGCTTGCACATGTTTCCACTAGCTAGAGGACAGGAACAAATGCGTATTAGAATGAGCAACCAAATATTCCGAAGAGGTGATGGCTCCTAAGGTTTATTCTTCGCATGTTGCTCGTAGGATTCATATGTGTTCTTCACAAAAAAAAAACATTATGAATCGGCAAGGAAAGAAATCTCTACCAAACCCTAGACTTCCGGTATGGAGCATGGATTGGATGAGCAATCCAAAGTCATGCTAACCACGTATCATTCTCCATGACCAAAGTGTACATGTACCTTTATGTATTTTATCAAGGCTAATGCGCTTGAATCAATAGTACGTCTTTGGATTGGCATCTGTTTTGTTATTAGTTCATGATCAAAGTGTGATTTGGTACATGCATGCTTTGACGCTTACACCTTTGCCCTCAATCTTTGAAAATTTTTGTTCCACGCACGATAAAGAAAGAGGCTGTAGTGCTGTGCTCTATACTCATATATATGCTTCCCCAGATAAAGTGAGGCTAGAAGCTACCTGCATGGCAGCATCTGCTCTTCATCAAGAGCATCCAAAAGGTGTGCCCAAATAAATCTATTTGCATGATGGTGAGATGACCAAATTAAAGCAGCAACAGGAGGCATGAGCAGAATATGTGATTAGTAGGGCCATCAACAATAGAAGTACACATGCATAATTGAGCCCACATTTGGTCCTATCAGGAGGGAAGCAATGTACTAGGAAATAAGCCAGCCTCAATTGATTCGTGCTCTTTCAGGAGGCAGCCACAAGTCATATTAGATCATCTTCCAACTTCCTGAACCTTTCTTCTATAAAGATCGATGGTTAGACACTTTTAGTTATGCATATCTAGAAAACACCAAAACCGCTTTTGGTGCTATATTATTATGGATAGTTGCAAACCAAAACCGTGATAGTTGCAAACCAAACACGGCTAGCTAGCAAAATAAGAGAATATGTAAACATAGCATGTGTATCGATCAAATTAATTTGTCAATAACCCTGTTCCAAGCTGACAGACTCGATTACAATTTACACCCTCCTAATATAATCTTAAAGTTGGCTCTAAAAATAAAGTTACCGCTAAAAAATATATTCTCTTAAGCGTAGCTGCTACTTTTCTTTTTGTGAAGAAAACAATACATATAAAGTAGGATATACTGTTAACGTTAAGATGGTAGTAGGATTAATGTAAAGCTGAAACATTATAAACCCACAGCAACAGTTTAATATGATCTCTATCGATCCTCAACAATTTCTTTTGTTTTTCCTTGAAGCCGATATCCTCAATATATAATGCGCGTACTCTTAATACTGTTTAGCACCGAGTGACCCCATGCGTCAGCCGTCGGCCAGTGTTGGACCACCAACGTGTGGAAGAGAACAAACATATATGATGGAACACGGGGGGGAATTAGGTCAGCACCAGACAGAGAGAAAGAAAGCATTTCATTGTCAATGGCGGCAGTGGGTGCTTTGGTAGTATTCTAATTAAGGACACCTTTGTTGAGTGGAACATCAATGCTTTATTATGTCCAGAAAGATCCAGTAGAGCCAATGACAATATCATCATTTTTGTGACTTTTTGTATATAGTGCACTGACATGAATAAATTGTTTGATATGTTGTTTCGGTTGGAGAAGAAAGGTGTCTATGATTGCTACGGAAAATGAAATTGTCCTTGCAAAGGAGCCAAAACTTAGTTGCACTAAATAGGACCTGATGGTACGTGAAGATGCTGATGCGCTAACGCATGCTGATTTTCCTTTGTGCGTTGAATATTGAAGGTCAGTCATAGAATTTCTTTGGTACGGTCCTAGAATTTCTTTCTCAAGGAAGCAAAGGAAGAAGGGACGCAATTGCAGAGTGCTATAAAATGTGGCTTCTCAAGTTTCACGCCACAAAATGTCAGCATCGTCCTTCTAAACGTGTGGCTGAAACTCCATAGAGTTCTTAGTAAATACTTTTTTGAGTAATCCGATCTAGAAGCCTTAGTTGCAAAACAACTAAAAAATTGAATGATATATAAAATGCGTAAAACAATCTGGTGAAATCTTAAAAAGATAGTTTCATTGGAATGATTTGTTGGTGGTGTTTGAAAGGAAACCTTAGGGCTTGTTTGAAGGCGCGTTCACTCTATCCTTGTCAATAGGAAAAATAGTCGACATCAAAGTAATCGGTCGATAAATCGTCACCGTGGCTTCCGCCTTATGTGGGTGTGAAAATGGTGACGTCCTATGAACCTCAATGGTGAAGCTAGGGAGGCATTCGGAGGGGCTTGGGCCCTTATGCTTGATATACACCCAAAAAAAAAGTCATAAAATTTGTAAAGAGAAAACACAACCTCCTTTATACGAACATTCTGACATCATCTTTGGTGAGCACAACAGTACCCATACTATATTTAGTCAACATTGGAAAAGGTGAGAGAAACACAATGTTGTCTATCAAACACATCATTATTAACTCTTATTTATGTGATGTTTTGCTTTCTCCTCTTTGCTCTCCGTGTATGAGATCCACGAGCGAGCAATACGTACCATACCCTGCATGCCCGGAACACCTGAGGGGAAAATAAATATCAAGCGGAGCCGTCTCCCTCCCGTTCCATACTTCCATGACACCAAAGCTACACACGTCGTCGCAAGAGGTCGAAGTCGCGGCCGGTCGAATACGCTCCGACGAGCAAACTCCATGCACGTCCGGTCAAAACCTCGGTCGAGCTAGGTCGAGGTCGGCCCATCGCGTCGCCGGACGACGGAGCCGGAGGACAACACTTGTTCGGGGCGGCGTGTTGTCAAGTGTCAACGGCGAGGTGGAAAAGCGAAACTGGAAACCCGGTTTCGACGCGGCGAGTTCGTCGTACGCTCGTGTCGTGTCGCGGCATTGCCGTCCAGGTGACGCGGCACGTGTGCGCGGGTCAGCCAGACGTCACCTCGTGGGCCCTGAAGATGGCGTGGCAGGTTGCTGTGCGGGTCACGGCCAGGTGGGCCCGCGAAACACTTGGTGGGGGTCTGGGCCTGCGCCACTCGGGCATGGTGAGAAGAGAAGCGCACGCGCAGATCAGCCTCGAGGTCCGCGCTTCGCACGCCGGCCGCCTTACCGAATTGCTTGGGTCTTTGCGTACCGGTAGCAAAGCTAGCTGAGTATCATCTAGGCTGACAAACAGGCCCATCCAGGGAAGCGGTAGCGTGTTGCTCTAGAGGGTAGCGAGTGGTGACTGTAACAAAAGTGGCGCAAGTCTCCCACAGAATCGAGTGCGGATTCTCTGTGGAGTGGAGTGGCGTGGCTGGGGCCTGGGGTACTTTACCTTTTCTTTTCCTTTCCAAGATGGAGGCAAAGCATGGTTAGGGAACTCCAAACAACCCACTTGTTGACCTGTTTCCTTGAGTTCAGAATTTAGTTTAGGAGTTTCTACCATAAAAACTCATATTCATATCAACTTCTCATGTAAAAAATTAGTGTTGAAGTTATTGGATGCCCTTGGCGTCTCAGAGCTAGGAGTACATTAACATTGCATAAAATAGTATGTTTGAATCGAACTGTGATCCACTTATAGCAAAATGATTTCATGTATAAGTATATGCTCAAATATGCCGATGTACTTAAAAGTAGTAATTTACAATGGAAACATCTACCTCACATGACAAGTACGTGCATCCAACAATAAACAAACAATGTAGTCGTATTATTCCATCCCATATAGCAATGTCCTGCATGTGAGAAGCTACATCTGGATGTTATCGGAATCCTTTAATTTACGTCCTGAAAAAGCTACACAATTTGCGGCAATACTCTTTCAGTGACCTTCACATTTATAGCAACAATGGAAACCGATATCGTCCAAACCTACTCTTCTAATAAGCATTTATGTCGGGTCGTTTAAGTTGCTAGTACTACTTTATTTGAAATAAAAAATATACTTCTAGTTGAAATCTTCCATCATTTGTGGCCGACTATGACATTCACCTTGGACCAATCTTGGGCGTATTCTATCTAAGATATAATTGATTTTATCAATTGTATCATGCCCCTCTACTACGTACAGATAAGTATCATTGTTTATGAAATGATATACAAAGGATATCCTCAGTAGTTGTTTCTAATTAATAGTGTTATAAAGAAGATATGCTCGAATAGTCAGCATTGCATTTGTATTGCAACAGGAGCCAGCCGGCCACACCGAAACAACGAGCAGTGCCCTTTCACAAAAGGGAAAACCGCTGCTTTCTCCCCTGCTTTTTTGCCCCCTCCCTCTTCGTGTCCCACTCGCCCAATATTCTGTTTCTGCTCTCTCTGCTCCTTCGCCTCGTCTCCTTCCTTCCGCCTCCCCTCCCCTGGTCCCTGCGGCCCTGCTCTACCGGCCTCACGCCAATGCTGCCTCCCCCTGTTTTGCTGCTTTGACCACCTTGAAAACCTCAGGGCCTCCAAATATCCCACCGAATCCCGTCCCCTTCACGCCTCCTGCTAAAT
>LAPY01000383.1:109535-122154 GCA_000970635.1 Eragrostis tef | reverse complement strand
CGCAGGCCCTCCGTCTCGTTCCGCCCTGCCGCGCGCCGCGCCGCGCTCCCGCTCGGCTCCTCGGCCTTCGCGGCCCCCGCGGGCGCGCTCCGCTGCACCCACCACCGCGCCGTCTCTCCCAGGTGAGTGCTGCCCGTCTGACTTCATCAACCGTGGCGGGTTCACCCGTCGTGCGCGGTGCCGAGTTCACCTCGCCCGGCTGATTCGGTTCGGTTTGTTCATGCGCGATGTTGCAGGTCCAGGAAGCAAGCGCGAGGGCTTGGCGCTGCGGCGTTGGCGGCGTCTTCGTTCGGGAGCTTCGACGCGGAGAGGGACGGGTGCCTCTCCTGCTTCCCCAAGAGCCGGAGGCGGGGCAGGTCGGGCCTCGCGAGGTTCGCGCCGTGCGCGCTTCCGCACGCATCTGGGCTTTCGTTTCGCAATCGGTTGAGTGGTGCTAAGGTTAGTTACAATTCTACTATATTTGTAGTGATCTTCAGATTACGATTTGGGACATTGTTTTCGTTAATAGAGATGAGTGCCCTGGAAAAAGTGATTAGTACCTTACTTCCATTGTTAAGTTACATTCTGATGCTTGCTTAAGCTAAGTATGCCTCAGATGCGAGGGGTGTATGATAAGTTTGTTACACTTGGATTGAAAAGTTCAAACCCAGCGTTCTGTCCTTGTCATTAGAAAAATTAAGTGATGCCTGCATTTTTTTTAACTTAATATCTTCAACTGCCGAGTCCATTAAAGGAGCAATTCCACATTTACTTCTGAAAGAATTAACTTCTATTTTGGCTAGTGAGAGGTGGACAAGTCCTGTACATGCCAACAACCAAGTGACATTCTACAGTTACACATTTTCATAGTCTTGTCAATGTCTGGTGGGAGCATGGGGGTTCTGTAAGCATTATTTTGTTCTAGGGAGCTTTGTACGGTTAATTCATTTAGCTGATTCCTACTATGTATTAAAAGGATCCAAAAAAGCTCAGGTTGAATTTCAGCGTCCAATGCAATCTCAAATTTATATCATATTTGTGTCTTTGGACCAGTTGAAAGTGGAGTGCCATTTGCTGACCCATTTCATTGCTAATTTCCAGGTCAGGCCAAGCCATATATTGCGTGCTGCTGGACCTGACGAACCACATGTTGCAAGTCCAACATGGTCTGAAACTTCTCTTGATAGTCTGGATCAGACCATTAGTCTGGAGGAGCTTGAAGGCTTACTCAACACTCCACTTCCCTCTCATCCAAAGCTAGTTCGCGGCCAGTTGAAGAATGGCCTTCGGTACCTTATTTTACCCAATAAAGTGCCAGCAAACAGGTGAGGAAACAGCTTTTCACTTGGACCAATTGATCTTTTGATGAATGCTAGAGTAATCTTCTGCTGCTGCACAAATTTCCTTCCATGTTCTTCTGCTATTAGCTTAATCTTTCTAGCATTTTGTCATTTTTATCATGGTAATGATGTCTTCCTTTCAAGAAAGTGGATCTGTGTAGGATCTTTTTTAATGTATATGAATCCAATATAATGGCTCAATGATTCATGCTATAGTTTCTAAAATTTGGACCCAGTGAACAGTATTCTGATAACGTGGAGGATATGTAAATTAAGGTTTCAAATTTTAAATTTTGCAGGTTTGAGGCTCACATGGAAGTTCATGTGGGATCAATTGACGAGGAGGAGGATGAGCAGGGAATCGCACATATGATTGAACATGTTGCATTTCTCGGCAGTAAAAAGCGTGAAAAACTTTTAGGAACTGGTGCAAGGTCTAATGCATACACTGACTTCCACCATACAGTGTTCCATATCCATTCACCAACTAAAACTAAGGTATTTGGCGTAATTTCTCTCCTCAGCGTAATTTTTAACAATAAATCTAGATGCTCATTGCTAAGTTGGGAAATCAACTTATTGCGGTTTTTGGAAGGCAACTTCTGTTTTCTTGTTCACATGTGTCCTTTGATGAAAACTTGAACAACAGAAATCAGAAAATATGTACTTGTTGACAGTCATGTTAACGTTTTTTATTTAATTAATAACCCAGTTTAGATTTCTTTTATATATTTAATGTTCACAAAATGTCCTGTCTTCTGTTTTCAGGAATATGGCGAAGACTTACTTCCTTCTGTCCTGGATGCATTGAATGAGGTAAGGTGTTTAGCATTCCTTCTTAGAGCTTGTCAAGTGTTGACTTACTTCCTTTTAATTTTTTTTAATAATATTTGAAACCAAAGCATAATCAGTTGGTACAAGTTTTCTAGACAACAGTATTCAGTTGGTACAATTGACCCACAAATCCTTTCTGTTGTTGATCAGAATAAATTAAAAAGTCGTGCCAATTTCTTTTTTTTTTTCAGATAGCTTTCCATCCAAAGTTTTCTTCATCTCGTGTTGAGAAAGAAAGGAGAGCAATTCTTTCTGAACTCCAAATGATGAACACTATCGAGTATCGAGTTGATTGTCAGGCAAGAAAATTTTTCTTCTGTCTTGCGTTTTACCAATTAGTTGGTCCTATATCCTTATTGCTTCCTGAACTCATGCTTATCAGTTAACAAATTTGCCTGATTTGGTGCAGTTGTTGCAACATCTGCACTCAGAAAACAAATTGAGCAACAGATTCCCTATTGGACTTGAAGAGCAAATACATAAATGGGATCCTGATAAGATCCGTAGATTCCATGAGCGCTGGTATTACCCTGCTAATGCCACTTTGTATCTTGTGGGAGAAATTGATAATATTCCCAGAGCGGTGCGAGAAATAGAGGTAACCATATATTACATCCTAAGTATTTTCAATAACTTTGACAGTCTATAACTCTATATGATTCCATAGGAGGTTGATCAGATAATTTTTTGCATTTGCAGGCTGTGTTTGAGGATACCCTTTCGGAAAATGAAACATCCTCTATCTCAAATGCTAGTCCATTTGGTGCCATGGCAAGCCTTTTTGCACCAAAACTCCCAGGTGGTTTTGCTTCAAACCTAACAGGTGAAAAATCACCTGCCACGGATAAGATAAAGCCCATCAAAAGGGAGAGACAAGCAGTTAGGCCTCCTGTAGAACATAAATGGTCTCTTCCTGGAGTTGCTCAGGATGCTAAGCCACCAGCAATTTTTCAGCATGAGTTGATTCAGAGTTTCTCTATCAACATGTTCTGTAAGGTATGCTTAAGTTTCATATTTGTTAGTCTTTGTTGATGCTGTTGCAGCTTAATTTCACACCAAATGTCTTCCCAGCAGTTTCTCTGTAGCATTTGCTAAATAAACAGTCCAGATTAGCCTTTATTACAATGCTCGAGGTTTTGTAGCTTTGCATCTTCACTAAATAATTGTTTACTTTGTTTTTTGTTTGGACAGATACCTGTCAACCAAGTTCAGACGTACAAGGATCTGCGCAGTGTTCTGATGAAAAGAATATTTTTATCCGCTTTACATTTTCGAATCAATACAAGATACAAGGTCTGTGATATATAGTCTTCAGGTTTTACTTGTGGCCGATAAATTGTTTCCATGTTTACTAATGCTGGTACCTTATACAGAGTTCGAACCCTCCTTTCACGTCTGTTGAGCTGGATCACAGTGACTCAGGAAGAGAAGGATGCACGGTTACTACTCTTACAGTAACAGCAGAACCCCAAAACTGGAGGAGCGCAATCAAAGTTGCTGTTCATGAGGTTTGTTCATCCGCGTTCAAATTATCTCCATATAGTGTTGTGGCTCATTATATCATTGTTAGAAATGTTGGTGAAAGTTTCTCTTGTAAAAAAGGATGTTATTTGATTTGATCTCAGAATTAATCAACGCTCTAATTGTTGTTAGAGCATGTAATGAAATTCTTGGAAACTTTATATTTGTATTCTGAATTCTGATAAAGTGCTTGCTAACCTTTCTTCACACAAGGAAATGATTTGTTTAATACAGTTATTGGTTGAAAATAGTAACAAAGAAAGCAGTGGAGGATGATAAGCAAGACTTTCCTAGCATGAGTTCTGCCTGAGTCCAGGATCATGACCCTATGCCTAGTCTATGAGTTCTGCAAACCCAATCAGGAGCTTGGTATCATAAGATGAGAGTTCAACCTGGTCACAACCTTCCTCCCAAGTGCCCAAACCCGAGCCATGCCCTGCTAAAAAACGTTGACTCTGATTGAATCCAGCCCTAGCCCATGTTGTATTCACTTTAAGACATGGTGTCACTTGGTAATGTGTGCCGGCTTCTGTCACATGTCACAATGGTTGAACCTGTTTTGCATTCAACTTCACACGAAACAAAGATAGATGTGCTGCTAATAGATTTGGGCTATATTTGCTAATTTGTAGCAGCGAAACACTTCACGAGTATTTGGTTCTTTTTACAATATGTCTCTGCTGTTTCAGGTTAGGAGGCTGAAAGAGTTTGGTGTCACAATGGGAGAAATGACCCGTTACATGGATGCACTAATAAAAGATAGTGAGCAGCTGGCTATGATGATTGACAGTGTTCCCTCGGTTGACAACTTGGATTTCATCATGGAGAGTGATGTGCTCGGCCATACTGTTATGGATCAGTTGCAGGGACATGAAAGTTTGCTTGCAGTTGCTGAAACTGTTACCCTTGAAGAGGTACTAACATTTGTTTTGGTACAAGTTTCAATAAAAAAATTACGGTGTAAATCAACTTCACCTCTCCACTGGTTTTGTATGATCCGTAATAAGTTTTTCCATATGCAGGTCAACACTGTTGGCTCAGAAGTACTGGAATTCGTTTCAGACTTTGGAAAACCCAATGCTCCCCTTCCTGCTGCTATCGTGGCCTGTGTACCGAAAAAGGTTCATGTTGATGGAGTAGGTGAAACTGAGTTTGAGATATATCCAGAAGAAATTACAGACGCCATCAAAGCGGGTCTTGAGGAACCTATTTACCCTGAACCTGAGGTGTGCTCGTTATTTTCACTCTTTTGCTTGTTATTTTTCACTCTTTTGCTTGTTATTTGCTATCAAGTGCATTAGCTCAGTTATGTTTGAAGTTTCTTTTGGCACCTCTGTGTATACTGAAAGCTTTATAGCATTTCATTGCCTCTCCGAGCCTCTGGACACTTATGCTTATTTTGATTCTTGCTGTAGCTTGAGGTGCCAAAGGAATTGATTACACAATCGCAGCTTGATGAGCTGAAAGTGCAACACAAACCATCATTTGTTCCTTTGACTAAAGGTCAGGAGGTGATAAAAGTATTTGACAGTGAAACTGGTATAACACAACGCCGTCTTTCTAATGGGATTTCTGTCAACTACAAGGTACTTAGTCTAGTGCCAATCGTCCAACTGTTTGTAATGTACAAAATAGTCATGTTCCCTTTCCTGTGACGATTCTGCCGGCCATATTCCTTACAAAAATTTGGTTGATAAAATATAATCACAGATCACACAAAATGAAGCAAGGGTTGGTGTCATGCGGTTGATAGTAGGTGGAGGCAGAGCCACAGAAGATTCTGAATCGAAGGGGTCTGTTATTGTTGGCGTTCGTACCTTGAGTGAAGGTGGTTGTGTTGGTAACTTTTCAAGGGAACAGGTATTGTCACTAATTTGTTACCGTATTTATTCTTCCATACTTTTAGTATCTCCATACGCTCCTTCTATTCCAAAGAAGCAGTAGTTGTAAATGTGTGCCAGACTCCAGCCAAACTTCTCTAACAGTTGTGCTTGCACCTATCTCTGATTACTTTTCTTACAACATGAAAAAAAATGTTGTTTTGATTATACTACTAGATTCAATTTCTCTAAATTTGATTGCTTATGTATATCTAGCTCCAAATTCTTTTCTTGCTATGGGCTTAGATGGTACTAGGGCAGTTGCTAGCCCTGAAGCTTGAGAGATTTAGAGGCTTATAGCCTGGCTTAATTACAATTTTAACGTACTCTGCTACTTGAATTGTGAAACATCTCCAACTAAATAAACTGACTCTATCTCTAACAAACAACCGACTTAATTACTTGGCAAGCAATTATTCCAGGCTTCTAAGCCGTGTTTCTCTTGGACTTCTTGTGACACCTGACATAAGTTTTTCCCCGCATAACAGTTCTTTTGTTTTTTGAAACACCCAAATAACAGTTCTTAACCAAGAACAATGGTTAAAAATTTAATTCTATATACCATTTTTTCCTGTTATGTATATCTCTATGTGCCCACTAGGCTCAATAGCCAGCAAAGACACCCACTAGTCTCATTGGTTGTCGTTCATATTTAGGCTAAGTATTTGTTCTGTAGTACTTCTATTGATTATGTATATGCAGTGTACAGTGTACTGATTTTAATGGATACTGTTTCAGGTCGAACTTTTCTGTGTGAATAATCTTATCAACTGCTCACTTGAATCCAATGAAGAATTCATCTTTATGGAATTTAGATTTGCTTTAAGAGACAATGGAATGCGAGCTGCTTTCCAACTCCTCCATATGGTCCTTGAGGTATGGTTTTCTATATAACACACACGCACACACAGTTAACTAATTTTCTCCAAGAACCTAGACTAACACTTGCAACATTCTCCCTTTATGTTACAGCATAATGTGTGGCTGGAAGATGCATTTGATAGAGCAACTCAGTTGTATCTGTCTTACTACCGGTCCATTCCCAAAAGTTTGGAACGCTCCACAGCTCACAAGCTCATGTTAGCCATGCTAAACAATGATGAAAGGTTTGTGGAGCCGTCACCGCATTCATTGCAGAAATTAACTCTTCAGTCAGTTAAAGATGCTGTTATGAATCAGTTCGTGGGTGGCAACATGGAGGTTTGTGGAGTACTTTTCGTTTTTCTTATGTATCTTCTTTTTCCTCCTACCACTATGTTTGCTTTGATGTCCTCCACACCCCCACGTCCAACACACACAATCCCTCACTATTTCCAGTTTTCTTATATATTTGTCATGTTGCATTATTCACTCCAGGTTAGCATTGTTGGTGATTTCACTGAGGAAGAAGTGGAATCTTGTGTACTTGATTATCTTGGGACTGTAAGAGGTACAATTTCTCCAACCAGGGAGGAGCATATAGAAAAGATTTCCTTCAGACCATTTCCATCAGATCTTCATTTCCAACAAGTATGAAGTGCCCTGCAGACTCTACTATCATTTTTTTTAATTTTCATGTTCTTTTTCTTTTTTATAGTACAGCACGAGTGATCATACATTGTCATTACGATACTGATGCTATCTGTATTTGTGAAACACAGAAAGCACATGAGTTAGTTTTTATTTTCTCCTTTCTGGAATTATGTCTTTTGTACCTGAGCTTTCAAATCATTTTGTAATGCTGTGCTTTCAGAACATGCTTCAATATATATGGTGGTTCTTTTCCAGGTATACATAAAGGATACAGATGAGAGAGCCTGTGCATACATTGCAGGCCCAGCGCCAAATCGTTGGGGTTATGCTGCTGAAGGAAAGGACCTATTTAATGCCATTCGGAGTTCTGGTGGTGATGGTAAGTATAATTTGATATGTGTTAATCTGTACATGTACTTGGTTTCCTTGCTGATTTCCTAAATCGTACGAGTTAGACCTATTTCTCTCCTGTACAGGGAGTTCCTATTTGTCATCAGTGTTATTAGCATCGTGGCTGATATTTTTCATGTTATTTCTGCAGAAACATCTGAAAAGATGACTAACACTTGCAACATTCTCCCTTTATGTTACAGCATAATGTGTGGCTAGAAGATGCATTTGATAGAGCAACTCAGTTGTATCTGTCTTACTATCGGTCCATCCCCAAAAGTTTGGAACGCTCCACAGCTCACAAGCTTATGTTAGCCATGCTAAACAATGATGAAAGGTTTGTGGAGCCGTCACCGCATTCATTGCAGAAGTTAACTCTTCAGTCAGTTAAAGATGCTGTTATGAATCAGTTCGTGGGTGGCAACATGGAGGTTCGTGGAGTACTTTTCGTTTTTCTTATGTATCTTCTTTTCTCTCCTACCACTATGTTTGCTTTGATGTTCTTCACACCCCCACCTCCCCACCTCCAACACACACAATCCCTCACTTTTTCCAGTTCTTATATATTTGTCATGTTGCATTATTCACTCCAGGTTAGCATTGTTGGTGATTTCACTGAGGAAGAAGTGGAATCTTGTGTACTTGATTATCTTGGGACTGTAAGAGGTACAATTTCTCCAACCAGGGAGGAGCATATAGAAAAGATTTCCTTCCGACCATTTCCGTCAGATCTTCATTTCCAGCAAGTATGAAGTGCCCTCCAGACTATTATAATTTTTTTTAATATTCATGTTCTTTTTTATAGTACAGCACGAGGGATCATATGTTGTCATTTTGATACTGATGCTATCTGTATTTGTGAAACACAGAAAGCACATACATTGGCTTTTATTTTCTCCTTTCTGGAATTATGTCTTGTACTCGAGCTCTCGAATCATTTTGTAATGCTGTGCTTTCAGAACATGCTTGAATATATGTGGTGCTTCTTTTCCAGGTATACATAAAAGATACAGATGAGAGAGCCTGTGCATACATTGCTGGCCCCGCGCCAAATCGTTGGGGTTATGCTGCTGAAGGGAAGGACCTATTTAATGCCATTCGGAGTTCTGGTGATGGTAAGTGTAATTTGATATGTGTTAATCTGTACTTGGTTTCCTTGTTGATTTCATAAATCGACCTGTTTGTTTCCTGTACAGGGAATTTCTATTTGTCATCAGTGTTATTAGCGTCTCGGCTGATATTTTTCATGTTATTTCTGCAGAAACATCTGAAAAGATAGATCCTACGGGGAAAAGACGTATTGATGTTCGCAGTCACCCTCTTTTCTTCGGCATCACTTTGAGTTTGCTAGCGGAAATTATCAATTCTAGGTAAAAGCATTTGTCTACAATTTTAATGGATTGTGCCATTAATTTTGATGGGTATCAAGCTGACTTTACAGACATAATATGTTGTGCTGTTTTATTGTCAGGCTATTTACAACAGTTCGAGATTCCATGGGATTAACATATGATGTTTCGTTTGAATTAAACCTTTTTGACAAATTGGATCTTGGTTGGTATGTGATTGCAGTCACTTCAACACCTAGCAAGGTACTTTGCTTTCATGTATTGATTTCAGATGCTCCATGTGCTTCCATTGATTATACTAACATCTTGTGATCTTTCATGCCAGGTTCATAAAGCTGTTGATGCATGCAAAGGTGTTCTGAGAGGATTACATGGTAACCGAATTGTGGAAAGGGAGCTGGACCGGGTTAGCCAAACTTTCCAGTCTTTTCTTTCCTTTTTTTTTTCATTATGCATTTTGAACTGAAACACCTAGCCAGTATGGACAGTATGCTATTATTCGTGCTAATCATGACTTATGGTGCTCATGTACCTACAGTGTGAATCAGTTTATTGGCACATTAATATTTATCCATTTAGGCTGATTCTACATCTTGAAAGTTCCTTTGAATTAATTGTATTGTTGATTGAGGAACAGTATTTTGTTTTATGATATATCAAACCTGATAGTTAGAACACAATTTACTCTCCCGAACGCATAATTTTCAGGCAAAAAGGACACTGACACGAGGCTGAGACGAAGACAAACGCCTATTGGCTTGGCTTGCTAGCTCATTTGCAGTCCTCATCGGTGCGAAGAAAGGTAAATTCGTTTATATATTATTGTATATATTCTTGAGAACTAGGAAGCAGGAGAATTCTCTTGATATTTTTTTGCATGAACACGGCATCGACGTTTGGCCAGATCATACAAATTGTCTTTTTATAGCCCATGTTCTATCTAATCTAACTAGATTTATGGTAATATTTGATTATTTTTTAATGTGATGTCTCACCTCCGGAACTTATGCAGGATGTCTCCTGTATCAAGGAATTGACGACATTGTATGAAAGCGCCACGATTGAGGATTTGTATCTTGCATATCAGCATCTGAAGGTTGATGAATCTTCTTTGTTTGCCTGCATTGGGATTGCTGGCGCCGACTCTGGTGAAGACACAAATGGTACAAAGCTACTGATGCCAAGTTTTTTTACCTTTTGTCCAAAACAGATGTCATCCTAGAATACATGCAGTTAAGATTTTAGTGCACCTTTTCATAGTAAAAATGATGTGGTTGAACTGCAGATGATGAACCTGATATGGATCTTAATGGTATGGTTCCTATGGGAGGCCGAGGTCTATCCACTATGACAAGGCCAACCACATAATCTCTGCATTTTCCTGGCGACAGCACTTCCAAGGTATGATATATTCAATGCTCTGTGTTACTGTGCTTTTTAACAAAATTCACTGAATGTTCTAATTGGTATGGTTAGGATGAACCAAACTCCTCGCGAGGACATACCATCCCATGGCGAGGGACATGTTGACAGTGTTTTTTCTGGATCATACATTGATGAACAGGATCGGCGAGCATTGCAACATAAAGCTTACACAGCAACAGAAAGCCTAGCAGTTGCATTTTTTCCTGAGAAGTATTGAGTAGGGCCATGTAGCTTCACTTCACATGTACAGTAGAGTTGATTCTTGCAGATTTCTCAGTTGTTGTAACTAGGTCCTCCAGGGCACCTCGAAAGATAGGATGACAGTAGAATCACACAGATAAGTTGTGCAGCAGCTAGCACAGGGCATCTGTAATACAACAATGAAACGTAGGCTTGTAACATTTCAATCTCATTCTTTTCCCCAAATAATGTAAATTCTCATTCATAATAAATAGATTCACAGTTTTGTTGATGATACTATGGAATCCTACCAGTTCTTTAAGAAAGTGGCGGCCGATGCATCCCATACCTGGGAGACGAAACTAATAGAACTGCTATGCGTGCAGCTGGGTCGTCCCGTAAGAATGGTTGTATATTCTGTTGTCTGTGTTATGGTTATTGAACAAGCCCGGGCAGCAATCTGGAGAAGAAAGGCTGGCCAATCGCACTCATTTAAGCTGAAATTAACGATCCGATAGGCATCCTATATAGCCCGCTTTGGAACTGGATCCAGGAAAATGTTCGAAAGAATTCCTTCTGTCATTAAATAATGACCATGTAGTACTTTATTTGCCGTGTAAAAAACTCGGGTCTTTTGCTTGCTACTGGTCCAACTTTCCATGCCTTCTCTGCATTACCGTCGAGTTTCCATGGCACCGTAGGGGTGAAATACCATTTAACACCGCTTAAGGGACAAATGAAAGGCAGTGGTACTGAAGAAAATTTGAGCTGTGGCAAGTAAGAAAACAATACTGTAAGCGTGACGATTCAAGCATCCTGTGAACAGTTAACATCTGAAGAGAAGACGTAATGGACTCGGGCTCATTTATACTAGTGGTATACGGCGCGCCTTCGCGCGCCGATTGACGATTTGCAACGTGATTTAAAATAGCTGGCACGAAGCATGATTTATGGATGGTTGTTATGACAAAATCATGTGTGAAACAATAGCATGTTATCCAGACCTGGTATTTGTGGTTTGGATTAAACAAAGTGTACAAAAGTACAACGATCACCCTGCTTTATTCAAAATCACAGATACGGTTGGCTAAAAAAGTAGCCTTGCTTGCTGCTCACCAAATAATCGTGTTCAAATACAAAAAGGATAGAGATAGCATGTAAAGGGTATACACAAAATAAAAACCACAGAATGGCTATTCACACTATGCACCATTAAACGGAACCACATCCATGTTCACGTGAGCAAAGATTGAAGGATAGCATCTTCAGTTATGTAACCTGTTTCTTTGCCCTCTTGCTACACAACAGAGTCATCGTAGGGTGGACATTATTTGAGTCGCAACAGAATCATCTTAGGCTGGACATCATAGCCACTTGCACCAAGCAAAGTTGTATCTCATAAAAGGTCATACAATATGTTGTAAGAAAATGTCTCCCAACACTGACCCACGAACTCTCCTGGTCTTGACAACCTGCTTCAGCAAGAAATGCACCATCATGCCTCTTTGCTTCATTAAGGAACTAATCATTACGCTGCTTTGCTTTTTCCAACTGGACGAGGCAATTTGAAACTTATGTACTTGCATATAATGGAATCCGCCAGAGGAGAAACAAAAATATAGGAATCTGGTAAGCTTCCAAGAACAGGATATAATCTAAATTAGTTGGTGTCATATAGTAAAATATAGAATGGTAGCAGCACGGAAAAGGTATGTTCATTTGAACACCAACCATCATAGCCAAACAACGTCCCCATGGTAGCAACTGTTTGTCTCTAACAGAGAACGATATTTGTTAAAATAATCTCAACCATTGAATACGAAACGCTTATGAAAGAGAAAAACTGTTCAATCAATACAACTGAAGAAGAGCATTCTTGTTGAGAAGAGTCAAGCCTGAACTGACAATAATTATTGGAAAATACTACTGGAAGGCTGACCTCTAGACATGTAAATAGGTACCCTAAAACCAGCTTATAAATGATATTACTGTTGATCTTGTTTAAAAATTCGCAGAAGAAAAGTTTAGTCATGCGAGCCACATTGCAAAGTTAGTAAACTATGTATGAGAAATTTCTTGATAAGAGACAAAACACTTTGAATAGCATTGCTAACCAGAAATACATAGTTCACATGATTGTTATTCCCCATATATGAATAATGTGAATATCAACTATCTTTGAACACTAAACGTAATAACTTCGTATAGC
>LAPY01000383.1:66977-79428 GCA_000970635.1 Eragrostis tef | reverse complement strand
GAGGACGAGGCGGCCGCCGGCGTTGTCGGCGTTGGGCTCACGGGAGAAGGTGCAGTTGACGACGACGACCGTGTAGACGCGGCCGTAGCCCCAGTCCGGGAGCATGTGGTACGTCTTGGCCGCGCGCATTGGAACAGAGGAGGAGGAGGAGGCGTTGGTGGCGTTGGGCTCCCACTCGCATCGGAACCATGGCTTGCCGTACACGTGCGTGGGCTTGGACGCGAGCCCGACGACGGCGAAGGTGTACGGCCCGCCGCGGTAGGCCCCCCGCCGCTCGGGTCCCGGTGTCTGTTGCTGTTGCGGCGGCGAGGCGGTGGAATTGGGGGCGGAGGCCTTCTTGGCGTGCACGGCGAGCGGGCGCGGCGGAAGAGGGGTGCCGGCGCGCGGGCAGGCGGCGAACGGGGAGGCGAGGATGGACTGGTATGGCCGGAGCTGCCAGGCGGCGGTGAGGAGCGTGAGCACGGTGAGCGCGGCGCGCCGCGGGCCCGGCCGCAATGCCGCCGCCGGCGGCGGCCGCGTCCTTATTCCGCATTGCCGTCTGCGCCGCCGCGCTAGCTTAGGTGGGCTAGCTAGCGGCTGAGCTGAAGTGGGAGGAGAATATGGGAGTGTGCGAGAGGACAGAGGAGCGAGTAGCTCGGATTACGCGACATTTTCCATTGGTGGGTGCCGGATTAAATTACCTCCGTTGCCTTTCTTTTTTTTTTTTTTTGAGATGTTGGGGCCCCGTGGAATGTTTCTTCTCGGCGCTCTCGTTAATCCATGGAAGCTACTAGACGCATGGCCAACCAAGTGACACTGGAGTACTACTGTACCCAATTTAATCGATGCATATAGCAGCAGTAATATTCCAATCCAGCAGTGTGTGCTCCATTGCTGTGGCTGACCACGCCGTGCATACGGACGCGGCGCTTCAAAACTCGCTTTAGCTAATGTCGCTGGCCTAACGAACAAACGCTTTAGTTAAGCGCAGCGTGCTGTGCTTGTCTCAAACCGAACAAACTTTCGGCGTCACAATGCCCGGAGTTAAGGCGCTGCGCACTGACTGGGCGCCACCGTCCTCTTCTCCGCGGACTTTTGGACCCGGTCCGTCGTTTCCTACCGCCCTCCCTCTGCTCACAGTGATCGATCGATCGATCGATAGCGCGCCTGTGGCTGGAAGCACACAGCACGGGCGTCGCCCTGCCCAGGGACTGACCACGGGTGAGGCGTCCGCGGGCGCGGCGAGCGGAACGCGCCACGCGTGTCGCTGACTCGGCCACCCCGGGACCAGACGTGGAAGCGGCCGGCCACCGCGCATGGCATGGGCGTGAACCGTGCTCGGCTCGGCTCGGCTCGGCTCGGCCGGCGCTGCTGGTATTCGGACGAGACTTCACTTGAGGGGCGGCGCGCGTGGGCGACCGTCGTCTAGCTTGTCGCCGCTGTTCTTTCTGTCTGTCGACGGAGGGATGAAGCACGCGGGCGCTCGATGGGACCATGACCCTCTGAATTGCTTCAATCAATTCAGAGAACTCCCTCTCTGCATTAGCTAGGATCTGGGCCCTCTATACAGACATCAAGGGCTGTGATGAACCACCATTTTTTAATCGAAAATATCGCCCCCGCACCGCATCCTCATCTCTTTCCTCTCCGATGTCAATCTCACCACGGCGACCTCTTCCTCGCAACGCCATGGCTGCAAAACACGAAGTTGTCTACTGCGAGCAGCGCCATGGCCTTTGTGGCAGCCAGGGGGCCCCATGTCGGGCTGTTCGCCGGGCCACGGGAGCCTCCCGCCTAGGCCTGCAGCAACGCCCGCTCGCGAGCTCGCCAGAGGCCGCAGCCACGCTTGTCCGTCCATTCGCCTTCCTGGTCTCCATGCTGTCGTCCATGGCCATGGCTGCAACCGGCTTGTTATTTGAGTTTGGTTTTAGAAATTAAAGCACAAGATGAACACAACGAGGGTGAAAGCCGAGTGTGCGGCGAGCGGTCAGCGAGAGCCCGGCGTGCGGCGAGCAGACCGCTCGGAGCTTCAATCTCGTCGGGACTCTTAGGTGCAGGTGCAGCCACAAGTCAACGACCAAGCACTTCGAGTTCGAGAAGGGGAGAAGGAAGAACGTATGGCTGTAGTAGTAGTAGTACTCAGGAAAAGGAGCAAGAAATCACAGCCGTTCATTTGTAAATGGATGGCCTAGATGTTGGCTAATGCAGAGAGGGAGTTTTCTGAATTGATTGAAGCAATTCAGCTCGATGGCCCTCCTCCTGCCTTGATTCCATTTTGGTCAAAAAGTTCCAGAGCGGCAGCATCCTTTGCTGGGCCAGCAAAGAAGGACCAAAAACAGCTAGATAAGGGTCAGATTACGCTTCCATTCGCTTTGCTTTGCTCCGGCCCGTTTTCGTCGCACAAGTTAAAAAGCGTTTCCTCACCACAGGCGAAAGCGAGTGCGCGATAAGCTTTTCTTTCCGGTTCGTCAACCTTGCCTCGTTTTGGCATCCAAGGTGGATGAATAGCAAACTTTTAGCTAGCCCTGTCCATTCGCAGTTTCAAGCGGCCGGCGCGTAGGCGTAGCTGGTATGCAAGCCATCTCTACGGGGTGCGCGCCGTTCTTTCTGGCATTCAGGAAGATTTCATTCAACTACGTACGGCTAGCAGTTCTTCATTTCCTAGGATCCTATGCTAGTACAAATGATGAGCACGGAGGAGTGTACGCGACATGGATTTGATTGCCCAGCAACTGCCTTGATAGCTCCGTGCAACAAAATGCCAATACGCGTTTACTCAACAGTGTCCATAGGCTCTGCTACCGTATTTCATCAGTGCGTTCTCTTCCATTTCGTTCTCTTCCATCGGTAAAGACCGCTAAACCATTATCCTTATTGTCATCCGAACATAAGGCATGGAATACGTGTTTGTCCTGCCTTTCCCTGTCCCGTTTCGTGCTGACAAGACCGCCCATCCGCCACCGGGAAACTGCCGGAGCGTTCATGTCCCGTCCGTCAGTACATTCCACTTTGGCGCTAACGAAACTCGATCGCCTGTCACCACCACCACACATGTCTCTGCACATGTTGTAATCCACAACCGTTGCTCGTGTAACGAAACGAGTCGAAGACATGCAGAGCACCACCCAGCGCGCGGTACTGCAGTCTGCAGTGTAGAACAACTGAAAGCCACCTTGCTGTTCGCCTGTTCCGTTCACAAAAGCCAAGTTTCCAAGCACCTAAACGCTGATGGTACTAGCAATCTCGCTTTTACGGACCTTACGGTCACATTAGCTCCCATTAATTAACATCGTGTAGGGGCGCTTAAACAAACCTACAACGGCGGCAAATTGTTCCAGGATAGTACTGTCTTCTTTTTGTTCTGTCAAAAAAAAGTACTGTCTTCTTTTTATGAACAGCTGATAGATGTGGCTCTGTTAGCAACAGATCACAAATGATAACTGCAATAATCGTAGGTACCTGTCGCAGTAATTCATCGATCCACCAGAGAGAACGGACAAGCTCTAACGCCGCTCAATTACAGATGAACAACGCCGGGTCACGTGAATCAAGCTGAGCGGCGGTAGTGCACTTCCTTGAATCAAGCTGGAATATATAATCCACTTAATTTCTACTCTAGGCAATCAAGACTTTGAACAATGATCATCCATTTGGAAAATACTCAAACATTTGAACAAGACATCGCCTACAACTTCAGAATTATGATTTTACCCAACAATTACAAAACAGGAAAAATGTTAGGGTCACATGGTCAATCTTAGTATAAAAGACACAATAATAATTGTATTCTTAACAAACAGAATGATCGTAAAGAAAATAACTACACTGAAATATTTATAGGTAGATAAATGCTTTAAATTTCGTGGGCACAATTATCTGTGATGCTGAGTAGATGGTACAAACTCTTTCTCCGAATTGTAATATCCTTGGCTTGGTTGGTTCGAGTTGCTGTCGCCGTCACTGACCAATGATTGGCCACTAATGTCATGAACCCTTGAGATCAACAACCGCTGCATCTCTTCCTGGGTTGCTTCTTCACGAATTTCAGTTGCAACCATCTCTTCAATTGGCCTTGACTTCAACTCAGAGAGAAAAGTAACTTGACATGTTCCGCTGTAAACCCGAGTATGGTAATCCTCTAGCTAGTGAGCAACTCCACAAGCACCACACCGAAACTATATACATCGCTCTTTTCATTTAGCTGCCCAGTATGGTAATCCTCTGGATCTAAGTAACCAAATGTACCTTACACAAGTGTATCAACATGAGTTTGATCAACAGCAACCAACCTTGAAGCTCCAAAGTCTGAAAATTTAGCCATGTAGTTTGCATCAAGCAGTAGCAATTCTCAAGCGACCATCCCATGACAAAGAGAATGTGCTTTCCAAAGCAGAATGAAAAATATCATACAAGGAACCATTGGGAATAAAATCATATACCAGTAATGGGACCTTTGTCTCAAGACAACATCCAAAAAGTCTTTACGATATTTCGGTGGTTTATCTGTGAGAGGCAACCTCATTTATGAATTGGTTTATCTCAGTTTGCCCAATTACCTTAGACATTTTTATTGCAACGACACGTTCATCAGATAATACCAGCGGTGTCAAAGACATGCCATACAGGGTTGCCATGATCCTTGGAAGGTACGGCGTAGATTCTGAATAATGCCATGTATAATAATAATAATAATAATTGTATTGTCCACTTGCAAAGCTATTCTGACTTTCTGAGCTGGTTCATGCTTCCTTGCTAGCTTCTGGAGACTTTGGGTGTTACCAAGACTGGCATAGCTTATACTGAAGACACTGGGCAGCTGGAAGAATAAAAATCCTTACAAAGGCAGAAGGCTACGGATTAGTTCTGTTCTTAGTAATTTACCTGTGTTTATGACATGGAAAAGAAAAAAACACGACCATCCCCAACCTAGGTGGCTTTTACTTAAGAAGATTATAGACACCCAAATTGGCATCAAAGGGGCTCAAACTTGAGTGGTTAAGGTGTACATTCACATCCAAACCAACATAGCTAGGTTTAGTTTCACCCTTAGCTAATGCTTTGGTTATTTTTAGATCACACTCTTTTCTTCTTTCAGAAAGAGGACACACCTAAGAAGATGAAGAAAACAACAAGGAGCCTTAAGTTACCTCAAGTGCACTACCGGTGAGAATTGTTAGGAAGCTCTCAGGCTGTCTGGGAATTTGACGGTAATATGCGTCCTTTTGCATTTTTTATGCTCTAGAAGAGCAATTTCCTAATGAACAGGCAGGCCATGGTTTTGGGATTGAGGTGTTTCTTGCAAGCACTACAATCTGTTTGTGCTGTATTGTGTTAATAAGCTCCCGCGCTGGAGTTCCCAATGGCTGATATTTTTCTTTCACTGTTGTGAAAATGTAAAACGGAACACAAAAAATGGCCCGTCAATAACCAAAAAAGAAGTGAAAGAAGCAACCTTTTTCTTCAGTTCACGCCTTCACGGAGCGGGACTGCTATGCAAAAGCAGAGCCCCAGGCAGAAATAGTTCCCATCTTGGCTGGCAAACCGGAGGGTCGGAAGACGAGGACAGATGGTCGACGTCACTGACCAACGACTGGCCACTAATACCATGAACCCTTGTGACCAACAATGGCTGCATCTCTTGATCATTTCTTGACGCAGCTATGTAAGACTTTGGCCTTTTTGTGTGCAATGCCATCTCAACTTGTTTCATAGTAGGTCTTTCTTCGCCTCTGAGCTTCAAACACATCTCGGCAAGGGATGCAACACTGCTAATCTCTTCCTGTGTTGCTTCTTCACGAAGGTGCAACTGTCTCTTCAATTGGCCTTGACTTCAACTCAGAGAAAACGTAACTTGACAAGTTCTGTTGTATACCCAAGTCCGTAAAAAATCGGCTTCCTTCTAACTAGAGAGAGCAACTCCACGAGCACCACACCGAAACCATACTCTATTCATTTAGATGCCCAGTATGGTAATACTCTGGATCTTGCACAAATGTACCTTGAAGTTCCAAAGTCTGAAACTTTAGCCATGTAGTTTGCATCAAGCAGTAGCAATTCTCAAGCGACCATCCCATGACAAAGAGAATGTGCTTTCCAAAGCAGAATGAAAAATATCATACAAGGAACCATTGGGAATAAAATCGTATACCAGTAATGGGACCTTTGTCTCAAGACAACATCCAAAAAGTCTTATGATCTTTCGGTGGCTTATCTGTGAGAGAATTGCAACCTCATTTATGAATTGGTTTATCTCAGTTTGCTCAATACCTTAGACATTTTTATCGCAACGACACATTGATCAGATAATACCAACGGTGTCAAAGACATGCCAAAGAGGGATTCCTTCCATGATCCTTGTAAGGTACGGAGTAGATGCTGAATAATGCTATGTATAATAATAATAATTGTATTGTCCATTTGCAAAGCTATTCTGTTCTGAGCTGGTTCAAGCTTCCTTGCTAGCTCCTGGACACTTTGGGTATTACCAACAGGGGCGGAGTCACATGTATGGCGCTGGGTGCGATCGCACCCACAGAATATTCTTTTTACATGTATTTAGCTAAATTCCACTATATTTGCACCCTTAAAATTCTTGATTACGCACCCATAAACAGCTATATGAGGCATTTTCTCTACCTACGGTGACGTATTGCACCCACACGATTTTGTTCTAGCTCCGCCACTCCAAGACTGGCATAGCTTATACTGAAGACACTGGGCAGCTGGAAGAATAAAAATCCCTACAAAGGCAGAAGGCTATGGATTAGTTCAGTTCTTAGTAATTTACCTGTGTTTATGACAGAGAAAAGAAAAAAACACGACAGTCCCCAACCTAGGTGGCTTTTACTTAAGAAGATTATAGACACCCAAATTGGCATCAAAGGGGCTCAAACTTGAGTGGTTAAGGTGTACATTCACATCCAAACCAACATAGCTAGGTTTAGTTTCACCCTTAGCTAATGCTTTGGTTATTTTTAGATCACACTCTTTTCTTCTTTCAGAAAGAGGACACACCTAAGAAGATGAAGAAAACAACAAGGAGCCTTAAGTTACCTCAAGTGCACTACCGGTGAGAATTGTTAGGAAGCTCTCAGGCTGTCTGGGAATTTGACGGTAATATGCGTCCTTTTGCATTTTTTATGCTCTAGAAGAGCAATTTCCTAATGAACAGGCAGGCCATGGTTTTGGGATTGAGGTGTTTCTTGCAAGCACTACAATCTGTTTGTGCTGTATTGTGTTAATAAGCTCCCGCGCTGGAGTTCCCAATGGCTGATATTTTTCTTTCACTGTTGTGAAAATGTAAAACGGAACACAAAAAATGGCCCGTCAATAACCAAAAAAGAAGTGAAAGAAGCAACCTTTTTCTTCAGTTCACGCCTTCACGGAGCGGGACTGCTATGCAAAAGCAGAGCCCCAGGCAGAAATAGTTCCCATCTTGGCTGGCAAACCGGAGGGTCGGAAGACGAGGACAGATGGACAATGACTTCCTCGCCGGACGGCCGCGTCTTCTAGATCGATTACACCGCCCAAGAGCAGCACCATCAGCAGCGGCAGACCGGCGGCACCAGATGCAATGCAAGGACAGGGTAGCCATTGTTGTCGTCAGTTCCTTGCTTCTGCTTCGCGTACAATCACTCCAGGCACGACGCCATATCCCATATCGTCCCAGTAGCGGATCGGCGATGTTCCCTGATGACGACAGAGCCAGCGATTCGCGCTACTGGTTTGCGCAGGAACCCACGAATCTCCATTAGTTCGGATCAGGAGAGCAAATCTGGTGGTAGGGTTTGATCCGGGGAGGTGAATGGGTTGGAATTTGCACTGGAGCTGGACGGAAGTAAGCTGCGGCCGCCGTCGGCGCCGGCGGATCGCCGGGAGGGGAGGAGGAGGGGCGCATCTCAGATGACGTTAGGAGGCATCTTGTCAAATGTTGGATCGCGATTAATAGTCGCGATCCAAAAAGGGGGTATTTTGTAAAATACCAGATCACGATTATTAATAAGGGGGCCTTTTGCAAAATGTCGGATCGCGGTCAGGGTCCTTACCCGAAAGACTGCCGCCGGCGACTGGATCCATCAAGCAGCTGCGCCTAGCCATCGGCCTCGCAGGCTCCGGTGACTCCAGGCGACGCCGGGCCGCCCTAGCCTCGAGCCCACGCGACGCCGCCACGGACAAGATGGCGGGGGCTCTGGCGAGCGGTGGGTAACGGGGCCTTCCCGCGTGCTTCCGTCATCACCGTGGTCCGGCCGCCGTCATCGATCTCTCCACCGTACTGGCTTCACCCAGGAGCAGCTGGCCACACACCACGGGAGACGGGAACAGTGCCCCATTCTTCTTCAACATCCATTGCAACGCAGAAAAGATGCCGGGAGAAAGCTCGTGACGTCTGCTCCGCTGGCCCGCTATTTGTCCAAAAAGATCTTTCATTCAAACCCAACACGCTTGCACCGAGCGGAAAAGAGCAGAATGCATACGATGAAGCAATATCGTTGCTTGATTTTCCTGCTCACACGTTTGGTCTCCTTTCGAACTATATGAAAGGACAGAAAATCAAGCATGTCAGCTGGATTTGTTGTTTGTCATGGCCTTCGACGCTGCAGGTTCGCCAGACTTTGGACTGGACGCAGACTTTGTCTGCTGTGTGGCTTTTGGAGGGAAGCTGAGCCCGGAAAGGGGTTGCCACAAGCACATGAGAAACGGACGCACACAGAGAAGAAGGGTCAGTTTACGCTTTCATTCGCTTTGCTACGGTCGTCTTCGTCGTTCGCAAGTCCTCGTTTACAAAATCGGCACTGAGAGGAGAGGAGTGAGACTTTGCAGTGCGGGCACATCTGACTTATATAAGAGTAGTAGTATATATTCAACATGGACAGGGCAGGAGTCGTGAACTGAACTTTTATTACTTACGATACGATGTACAAATTCGACAGTAGCACAGGAAACGAAACCAGTCCATGAATTGAAAACACAAAGCAAGATTACAAACCGAGCAACGTACCCACTCACGATTTATATTCAACAAGAGCTGCAAAAGAGCAAGGAGCAAGAGTAAAGAGGCAAATTAACTGAACCGAACGATGGAGCGGCATCACCCGCACTTGATGTTGTTGCCCTTGAAGCAGTGCGGGACAAAGTCACGCGTGACGCCGCCGGCGAAGTACTCCTCCTTCATCTCACAGAGGCACTCCTGGCTTATGAGGGTGCAGCAGTCTCTAGTCACCGGAGGAGGTTGCACGGTAACAGAGCACTTGTAAGTCGGCCCACGAAGCGTATCGCACTTATGGCCTTTCTCGACAATGACATCAGGCCAAAACGAGTACGTGCTCGTCCTGTTGTTAATGAAGAGATCCATGCATTTGGGCTTGTAGACCCGAAAATATTCGCAGGCCTCCGGCTTCCGTGGCGGCGGCGGCGGCGGCTGGGGCAACGCGTTGAACGACGCCTTGCACAGCTTGGTGAAGGCTTCAGGTGATTCGTTCACCATCAGCGCGCACGCCGCAGTGAGCGATTTCTTCTTCACCATCAGCGCGCACGCGGTGCTGACGAAGTTTGGGTTTGGGTTTACCGAGCCGGGCAGCGCTGGCCAATGTACCTAAACGCGCTGGCCAAGGTATCACCTGCGGCGGCTCTGTACTTACGGCTTATGTAGTCGCACGCTACGTCTCCGACGTGGTACTTGTTGTTGAGACTCTTAGTACAGAGCCCTTCAGTACTGTATTCATAACCAAGGACGGTGCCGGCTGCGCTTGGCGCGTCCAGCTCTCCACAAGCTTTGGCAAGGCCTGTAGGGGGTAGATGCTTCAAAAAATCCTTCGGCAAGGGATGTCCATCACCGGCAGCGAGGGCGGTCGAAGCTGCTGCGGCCAGAACGGCGCAGAGCACGACCAGCATAGCCGTGCCACCGGTGAACCGAGGACACTGCCTTGAGTGCATGGTTAAGTGCTCTGTGTTGTGGACTGGAGCTACCTATGGCTGGGCACCCGTTCACTAGCTACATGACTTATACTAAGGGACAGGGCGGGAGAGGGATACGTGCAGATTTCCATCTCAACTTCGCTGACCAGCTAGACAGTGCTATGCACGAACACATATGGAGCTGATTCTTCTTATACTATATCTTACCGAATAATAATGTATTAGCTAGTACTCCTACTCCACTAATCCAGCTAGCGTCGCATTTGACTTTTAATAGATTGCTACTAAATTACAACAGCAATGCTAGCTACGGGAGGATACTTATTTTGCATATGATCACCAGCTTATTAGTTAGATTATTATATATCTATGTTAAAATAAGGTCGGTGCAAGTTATCTGAAAATGATCAAGCACTATCGGTAAGCACTCTATTTTTTGGTGACAACCGGAAATAAAATTGTATCCTTCGAGGACCATATCAATATAAAAACTTCAAACATACTCCACGCGCTTCATGCATCCTCTAATTAAGCCAGCTAATCTGAGATGGTAGTCTGCACGTCACACCACGCCACGCCATAGAGCATCGAGTCTGGATCTCAGGCAAGGTTTGGCATGGCTCCATGAGAGCAAATCCGGTGCTAGGGTTTGAGACAGGAAGGTGAATTGGTTGCTCTTCGCGCTTGCGCTGGAGGGAATGAAGTTGCAGCGGCCGTCGGCGCCTGCGGATCGCTAGGAGGGAAGAGCCAGATGCCCCCCATCTCAGAGAGAAGGGCTTATTTGGGAATAATTTGGGAGCTTTTTGTAAAATGTTGGATCGCGATTCAAATAAGGAGGTCTTTTGCAAAATACAGAATCACAGTCGGGGGCCTTATGCGAAAGATTTGATGGCAGGCCGCCGCTGGCAACCGCCGCTGACACCATCGCTGCCGGTGATTCAACGCATCAAGCAGCTACGCGTAGCCGTCGTCCTTGCAGGCTCCGTCGCCTCCACCATCTCGCGACCGTCGGCCAGGCCTCCCTCGCCTCGACGACACCGCCACGGACAAGAAAGCAACAATTCAAATTAGGGAGCATTGTGTAAATACTGGATCGCCATCAGTCACAATCCAAATAAGAGGTTTTTCTGCAAAATAGCTTTTTTTATGCTCATCAGGGAGAGAGAATCCTCACCTGAATTCATTGATATAAAGAGTCGGGTCCAAGCCCGTCCATCAATATGCACAAAAGTTGTGGCAGGCCACACGTTACAACAGCATGCTCAAAGCATAACGGGCTCACAAAAGTAGAGGCCACGAACAACAAACATCTAGAAGCATCAAAACAACAATAAACTAGCCCTAATCTTGAACACAAGCTAAAAGCAACCACCGATTGTCGACAAAACGCCACCACCGAACAACATGCTTGTCTTCACCACAATGGCCATTGCATCGTCACACCACCCCTCATTGCTACGACGCCCTGTTGTCACTCTCCACCTTCTAACGGGAGGAATCCTTGAAGGACGAGAGAGCTGCCCAACAAGATGGGGACTAAAAGTAGAGAAAGCACGTCGACCACTGCGAACCGAACAATGCCGACCTTTCTTGAAGCTGACGGAGCTACTTCAGAGCATCCAGTCTCCACGAGCCATCATCCTACGCTCTTTGAGAGGAGAAACCTGCAAAAAAGGGAGGGCTAGCAAGCGTGGGCGCACACGGCATATGATTTGGCGGCACTATCAACAATGAGTCCGACAACGAAGCAGAGGCGCCAATAGCAGCACCCGTCGAGCCACAGTGAAAGGCAACAAGAAAGCTAAGATTAAATACCAGCTAGCACGACCATTAGTACCAGGGAGCAAGTGATTGTGCATAGAGAGATTCAAAAAACGATGCTCCCAAGAGGGATAACGACGCCCACAGACGTAGTCATCGTCGACACCGGCATAACCGGTCAAGCCTTTTGGTCAGAAGCTCTCAAACATATTGCACGAGCACACACCACCATGACGCGTAGCTCGGCTGCATCATCGCGGATGGAGCAGCGTGTAGGGAGGTGGGTCTCCAACGAGGGAAACGATGTCCTCAGACGTCGTCGTTGCCACCACGAGCACGGCGCCGAGCTTGGCTGGGTGCCGGCGCCCCTTCCTGTCCTCACAGTCCTACCGATGCAGATTCGCACAGATCTGAGGAGCTCGTCGCAGATCCGTGCGCACCATCATGCAGCCACAGGCTGGTGCCACGAGCTCACGACACCACGAGGTATCGCCATGCCGGCAAGTGGCCAACGCGAGCTCGCCACGCGCCCAAGTGCCGAGTGAGGCGTCGCAGAACCCAATCGACGTCGCTGGCCGCACCACCATGGCGTCGTCAAGCTTCGACCAAGACACGCGCGCCCTCCTGCCTATCGCGTCGTGCCTGCTATGCACGCTGCCGCCGTGCCGCTGCATTGCCTTTCCCTGCTACGGCACCAAGCTGCAACCAGAGGCCACTTGGCCTGTAGCCCAGGGGACATTTGGATCCGGCTTATGGAAGTTCGGATCCGGTGAGCTGGACGCCAGTTATGGCTCAC
>LAPY01000383.1:12594-34543 GCA_000970635.1 Eragrostis tef | reverse complement strand
CTGCTGCTGACCATGCTTCTGCAGCTGCTCCTGCTTTCCCTCCGGCGAGGTGGGCGCCGTGGGAGCTGGCGCGGTGGTCATCGCCGGCACGGACATCTCCGGCTGCTGCTGCTGGTGCTGGTGATGCTGCGGCGGCGGGAACCCCGGCGCCCCCTGCCACCACTTGTTGCTGCTGGCCATGCACGTAGGTAGTTCCGTCCGATCCGCCACTCGCTCTACAGTGTTCCTAACTTCCTACAGCTTATTGCTGTGCCTTCTCTTCTTGGATCTTGAAGAACCAACCGGAGAAATGGAGAGAGAGACAGCGAACGAGGAGAGAGAGAGAGAGGAGGGAGAGGGTGGGAGCTAGCACTGGTTTGCAGCTTTGGGGCGTCTGTTCCGCTTGCACTTTGCGCTGCTGCCTAGTTGTATCCATGCGCAGGACCGGAGCTGGAGCAGCATGGGGGCGCCTCGTGACGGCCGGACAGGTGGAGCGCCGCGGCGCGTGTGCTGCCCGGATGCGCGGCACCGTCCGAGTTTACGTGTCGCGCCTCGGCCACCGTCGCCCAATCCCGTAACGTTCGTTCGTCGTGCCGTTTCCTGCGACGTTACGGCCGGCGGTCAAGGATGATGACCGGGGAGGGCAAACACTGCGACTGCGAAAATGCCTTCACTTGGACGCGGACCATAGGCGCGATTTTATCTCGTTACAGAAAAAAAAATGATGAGTTTTTGAATTCCTCACGCTGGAACTGATCTATACCACACTGATTTCTATCAATCGATTGTTTGAACTAAAAGTTTAAGCAGTTTGAGAAATGTGACAACATAGTACTACTTCAAACGCTAAACACTTGATGCTTCCGGCCAAAGCATTTGGTTTTATCGAGGAACGGAGATCCGATGTGATTACATGTCAGGGTCGGCCTCTGTTTTATACTAATGCCCGGCCATTAGGATAGACACAAATGGCTTGATTGATCGACAGGATCGATTGTGATCTGCTCAAGTTGAAGCAAGGCAGAGCCTCAGCGCGAAATAATGACGCCAAGTAATCCACCGCACCTGACCTCGCGTTCGATTGGTCATCATCTATAAAAATCTCGAGTCGTAGAATAGGATTATCTTGCTCACTAATATATGCCCGGGGCAAGTGGCCCTTAGTCAACTCGCTGATCCAGACAGTGTTTTTTAAGCTAGCCAGCAGCAGCACCTTGCGGTAAGCAAACTTGCTAACGACGGGGACTGGTGCCAGCACGGTACTGTCCTATTGGTTGCGTGATGGAATAATTTGAGCACAATCAACTCTTGAGCTGTTTTAGAGTTAATTTATAACAATGAAAACATGGCATTGCAAACAAAAATTTCAAACTGGTGCATGGTGTGGGTTGGTTGTAAACTGAGCCCGGGGATTTGTTTGGTTGTCCGCATGCTCTAGACTGCTTATATGATGTATCATCTCAACGAGACTCGTGTGGAACCCACCATGAGTTACCGTCGATGGCATTTTTGAGATTCTGAAATTCAACAGTGGCATGAAAGGGATTATTCATGGCTAGATGCTGGTACATATCTGTCGTCCACCTGATGATACATCTCAGTGGGGTTGAATATATCTTGTGATCTTACCATGATCACACTACGAATACTACGCAGTACGCACATTACTTCTTCATGCTCCTACATTGCTTTGAACAATGCCTTTTCTCGTCGGCTTGATAAAGTATGGGCGCATTGCCGCATTTGGTTTATGCCTAGCTAGCGCCACCGTGTCCATGGAACACCACGCCACTGAATCGTCGAAAGATTTCGCCGCCCTCCGCACGACCGCTCGTGGGCGCGCGGAAAATGAACTACGCATTGCACGAGCGTCCAACCAAGCAGTGGCCAAAACTCCGTGCGCGATTAGCGGGGTGAGCGCCGGCTCCAATCCAACAAAGTTGAAAGTCCTACTCCTACCTACATGATGATTCGTCAATAAAGCACTTTGAAGCCGATCCATCTGCTTCCACCGTCGTCAATCCACGCCAAGCACGCCCTTTTTCCACACCACAGCTAAGCATAGCCGCTCCAACAAACCTTGTGCTCCATCCATCCATCCATCGCACACATGCTCCAGCGAATTTTTAAAAACTCCAGATGCGCGCCACAAAAGGCTCAGCAGTAACATGCTGGCTCCGCCGTCCGCTTCGAAGCCGACAAAGCCCGGGCGACGCTAATCCCGCCATCAGGGCGGCCCTTAACCGTGCTACGTGTCCCGGTTAGCCGCCGTATTATAGTGGCGCGGAGCGGCGCCGTGCCGTGGCTCCGGGGAGAAGCCCATGTGCGCGGGGATCCGATCATCATTAGCCCCGCCCGCGGTATTATAGTGGCGCGGAGCGGCGCCGTGCCGTGGCTCCGGGGAGAAGCCCATGTGCGCGGGGATCCGATCATCATTAGCCCCGTCTAAGTGCGTCGTGTCCCCTGACAAAACTAAACTAAAGCAAGTTTGCTCTCCCGTAAACAAAGCACCCTAAACCTTATCATCACCAGAGCCCTTCGTCCTGGCGCCCGGGTGTTAATTAGCAGAGCACCTGCTTGCTTCTTCCTTACCGGAAAGGCTGGCACGCGCCGACGAGGATTTGCGCCAGTCTGCTCCTGTGCGGCGGTCGGCGGCGCCAAAGGATATGTCGGCGTGCGAGGGATTTGAGCCGACTCCGAAGCATATCTACGTCGTCATCCCAACAGATCATTGCTGTGATCGAGTCCACAGATCGTTGGATTGGATTTGTTCTTCTTGCGAAATTAGCAAATTTTGAGCTCGATGGACAACTAGAATCGGCAAGCTATCATTCATCAGTGCTGCATTTTGTTTTTCTTTCAAGAGGTCGTCGTCTCCGTGAGTAGTTTCAGCCAACTGATTTTTTTTAGACAAAGCCAGCTGATCGTTTAATAGTAGCCCGGGGAGCCCGTTAATGCACATGCCCATATCAAGAGCCCATGGCCGCCCATTACCTTCAGGCAGGCCGAGAATTCCGCAGGTCCTACGAGCCCATCTTAGATTTCGTGGCCGGAAATGAAGCCAGCGAAAGAGGTTCAAGTTCGCTACCAGAAGCGTGGAGTTGAATCGATATGCTCTTTCATTTCATCTAAATTTACCGTACAGAGTCTAAAAAAAAATATCTAACTTTACCGTACAAAAAGTCAGATTTTTTTTAAATAAAAATTAACGTTGTACAGATATTAAAAAATATTAAAATTGTGTTTATCCATTGAAGGATTAGGATTTAGGATTTCTGCCTTTTTTCTTTTCAAAACATAATCGCTACCAAAACATTTGTCCATTCAGACGAGATCATCACGGCAAAATTCGGTAATTGAAAACAACTAGGGAGGCTGTTAAAGCTACGGTTGCCGCCCCAATATAAATCTTAGAGCCTCTGTCTGTATGTATGGCGACGACGTGTTGCATAGCTGAGACACTCTGACAAATGATTAGCATGCCATTTTATAGTCCCACGAGAAAATTAAACTGTTTGATGTGAATCACGTTAAACTAAAGAAATATTGTTACAACGTCAGAACTTCGAGAACATCCTGCTGAATAAGCCGAACCTAGAAGTAGGTGGAACCGCTCTAGCAAGAGAAAGATGATGACACCAACAAACGGAAAATACGTTTCCATAAAACGGATAACACCTGGCCTAGGCCGCTCCGGTCTGGACTTGCATTGCAGTCAAGTTCATCAGCGGCAGCGTGGCAACACGAGAACCAAACCTGAAGCATGGAGGCGGCGCGGAAGAGCGTGTGCGTGACCGGCGCCGGAGGCTTCATCGCCTCGTGGCTTGTGAAGCTTCTCCTCTCCAGGGGCTACTACGCTGTCCGTGGCACCGTGCGCAATCCAGGTGAGGCCTTCCCTTCGCTGCCACCCGTAACCCCACTCTTCGATCCATCATCCCCTGCGCGTAGAGGCTTCTTGGCTGCGAGACCGACGATTTTTGCATCCTAGTAGGTGTGTTTGTATTCAGTCCGATTGTTCAAATGCGTAGATGCAGAGTCGGAAATTTGGATTGCGGAACCCTAGTGGTTAGTTGTCCAGAAGGGAAACAAGCCAAGTGACGACTCCTTCTTGGAAGTTGAAATAAGCATTTCTGGATCCCGAATTTGATGCTCTAATAAGTTTTGTAACACCTCGTTTAGTAAAATCTTGTCTTGAGGGGGAATCTTAGGAATTGGGGGATATTCTAGCTTTCGTAGTTCTTTAATTTTAAATTTACTTGGATACCTGCTTTTACATTCTTATAACCGAAGAAAGAGTTCAGAAAGCTTCTATAGCGTAGTATAAACTAATAGCTTATTGAACTTCTTCGTGAATAAACAGGATAACTGCGCATATTTGCATGAAGAAGAATATAAAGTTCAAATACAAATCCTGAAACAAATAAAGAAATGGGGAAAAAGAACAGACAAATAAGGGGAAAAAAGTTCTTTTTCTTGTTATGGTAGACCAAAATTATGTTTTTGTTATGGTCGGCCAAGAAATTTATTATATATGGTGGTGATTCATTTTTGTGTGTGCTGTAGATGATAGCAAGAATGCTCATCTCAAGGCGCTGGAAGGTGCCGGGGAGAGGTTGCAGCTTCTCAAGGCTGATTTATTGGACTACAACAGTGTTGCATCAGCAGTTGCTGGCTGTGAGGGTGTCTTCCATGTTGCTAGCCCTGTCCCCTCAGGCAGGTCCTCCAACCCTGAGGTAAATTGGTCAGGAATATATATTTCATAATTTTCTGAAGTTTGGAGCGTGGGATGTGGTTGTTGCATAGACTGCATCTGATACCATTATGTTTCTGCTAAGGATTAGCTTCCAGCTCCAGGCTAGATGTGATGTCGAATTTGACATAAGGAATTTTCTCAAGGTTTCTGTTTGATAAAGCAGGGAATTTTCCATGATTCCCTGAAAGTACCATTTCTTATTCGTAGGAAACATGCTGAATTCATTGATTAACTATAATCGATTGTGAGATGTGACAATCTTAGTGGCAACAGACAATGATTATCGTTTCTGCTGTGGCGCAGCATGGTTATGGATTTTCTGTCTGGTCCTATGCTCATGACACCTGTTATATTCCACTTGTTTCTGTTTGTTCAGTCTTATGATATAAAAGTAAAAGTTTATTAATTTACAGAATGAAGCACATACTATGATATTTTTTAACAAAAACATGTTAATGATAGCTTATCCCTTTTGTGTCTGTCCCAAAAATTCATCATTTACAGGTGGAGGTCATAGCTCCTGCTGTAACAGGCACAATCAATGTGCTAAAGGCTTGCTATGAGGCAAAAGTTAGGCGAGTTGTGGTGGTATCTTCAGTTGCAGCTGTGCTTAGCAATCCTAACTGGCCCAAGGGCAAGGTCTTTGATGAAGACAGCTGGTCAGATGAGGATTACTGCAGAAAGAATGAGGTGACATTTTGAGTTGAAACTTCAAGTAAAGAAATGCCTTTTCTCCTTCTACTGTTTATGTGCAAATATCAACCTGAAATAGGGAGTAAAGAGTTATTTCTCCCTATCACCACTGGCTTTTTACATGACAGTTTAAACTACTTGCTGTGGAACACCTTGTTTGGTATTTTCATGAATGGTAATATTTGTTGTGGCCTCAAATCATTTCTCATGTGTTTTATTCTTATTTTCTTTACTTGTTTTCCAAAAGTGAAGTAGTTATCTACAGTTCGTTCTTTACCATATAATTTCCTTACACCTGACCTTATGTTTATTCATGGTATAAAAAACATCCTGATTGCCTAAAAATATCTCTTTCTTTTTTTTTTTGGCTATTTCCCTGCAGGATTGGTATTACCTTTCCAAAACCCGAGCAGAACGTGAGGCTTTTGCTTATGCAGCAAAGACGGGCCTGGATGTTGTAACCATTTGCCCATCATTAGTAATTGGACCCTTGATGCAACGTACAGTAAATTCGAGTAGTAAAATCCTCATTAGTTATTTCAAAGGTAGGGTTGTTATGTATTTTTTTTTGTTTACGTTCAGTTATAAATTTTGAATGATAATTTACTCAACATTTTTTTTGAACGGAACTACAGCAGGGGAGGCCCCTATTGTGTAGATTTAATCTCAACATTGCTTCTCTATTGCTTGTATGCGATTGCACAAAAGCATATTAATCGATAGCTGGAAAGTGTTTCATCCATTTAACATCAAGCTGTTTATTTTACTTAATTAATGTAGCAGTTCAGTGCTTTTTCTGTGGAAGTAAACATTTTTGTTTTGCAGGGGATCGTGACACTGTTGAAAATAGGCTCAGGAATATAGTCGATGTTCGTGATGTTGCTGATGCTCTTCTTTTGACATATGAAAAACATGAGGCGTCTGGACGATACATTTGCAATTCACCTCCAATAAAAGTTTCTGATATGATAAACATATTGAAGAGCTTGTATCCAACTTACCCTTACCCCAAAAAGTAATCCACTTGACTCAGAAGTAGTTTTGTTATCTGTAGGAGCCAGGTTTTATGTGCATGACTAAAAATTCAAAATGACAAGAATGGAAGGATGGGTAAAATGTAATCTAACTATTAAATTGGTCAACTGAAAATCATGTTGATAAGAATCACATTTCGGCCAATTCAATACTTGCATGGTTGGAAGTTGGAACTTATTCTAGTATCTTTTGATGCTTTGCAGCTTCGTGGAAGTGGACGACAACTTCGCATATAGTTCAGAGAAACTTCAGAAGCTTGGGTGGACATTCAGGGCTTTAGAGGAAACTCTCCATGACAGTGTCGAATCCTATAGAGCATTTGGCATCCTGAATTGAGCATTCAGTTGTAACCATTTAGTCAGTTTGTACTTTTACCCCCCCACCCATCTGATTTCTGTAAATAATAAGGCATAACGTCCAACCCCTCTCTGATTCATGGAAATGGTGAATCAAAATGTGTTGTTGGCGACTGATTCATCAATAATAATAAGGGAATCCCAGGACAAGAGGTTCAAACATAAGTTTTTTCAGCATTTTTTCCCTTGATGTTTCAGGCTTCAACTTGAATTGAATTTGAACCAATTGGAATCTTATTTAATACAAAAAGCGGATGACCCCATTTCACAGGATCAAAGGGAGGTAGCTGAACATAAATTCCTAATACCCCTTGTGGTTGCAAATACTTGAATGTATTGGGCAAAACATGTCTTTGTTCTGTCAGCTATTTTCTAATCAAATATCTCTAACGTTCAAAAGAGTTAAGATATTATACTCGTATAAGGTCATTCTCGGTGCTAATTTACCTGTTTTTTTATGTTTCCAGATATTCCAATTATAAAGTGTCAAGAGCTTGGATCTTGTCCAAAATGTCAGATATCTTGAGTAATACCAATGGAGTCCTCGAGTTTTAGCCTGGACTTCGGCCTTCACTGCAGCGCAGCGTGGCAGCTCCACGGAGAGCAACACAAGCAAGCTGAGGCAAAGGGGCGGGGAGGAAAAAGCATGGAGGCGGAGAGGACGAGCGTGTGCGTAACCGGCGCCGGAGGCTTCGTCGCTTCCTGGCTCGTGAAGCTCCTCCTTTCCAAGGGCCACTACGCGGTCCGCGGCACCGTGCGCGATCCAGGTAATGCGCCAGCCCCCACCTCGCTTCGATTCGTGAGCACTGTGCCATGCTCATATCTGTGCCCGCTGAAACAGTAACGCTTACAAATCAACATATGATACCGATTTCTGAAACCACGTAGTGGGGGTGTGTTACCATTGTTCTTAGGTTTCAGAGATCAATCAGGGGGACTGCCCATCTGCATTTCTGGGAGGTTGAAAGTAGCAGTTGCCAAATCCAGGCTTCCAGCTAATGATAGCCCTCGTTTAATAGAATGTAGTATTGTTGAGGTGGCATCTCAAGACTCAGAGTATTGCAGCTTCAGTAATTCTTGAAATATTTCTGTCACTCCGATACATGTTACTAGTACGATTTTAGAGTGCCCAAGAGGACCATGCATCATGCCATGTATTGAAAGTAAAAAATTGCTCAGATGACAACCATAGGGAGCATAAACAATGAGACAAAACAGATTCTAATTCCTCAAAAAGAAATATTTTGGTTAGTTTTGACTCTGAATACAAGATACAACCTCACAAAATAAAAAAGAAGTCCAGAAAGCTTCTAGCCTATGATACATGTTATGGTGCTCCAGTATTTTCTTTTGTATTACTATAGGCAATGGGAATTTTATGTATGGTGCTGTTGATTGCATGTTTTGTGCGTGCCTCTGTGGGCCCTAGGTGATAGCAAGAACACTCATCTGAAAGTGCTGGAAGGCGCCGCGGAGAGGCTGCAGCTGCTCGAGGCTGATCTCTTGGACTACGACAGTGTTGCATCGGCCATTTCTGGATGTGAGGGAGTCTTCCATGTTGCGAGCCCTGTCCCTTCCGTCCGGTCTTCTAACCCTGAGGTGAATTTTTCTTGTACTTATATTTTTATATTCTTTTTGAGTTTTCTGGTCAGATAAGGGAGCATGTCAGTATTGTGATTCACTACAGTGCACTTGATGCTGCTGCTGGGTTGCTACCTTGTAGCTGTAATATTACTTCACCTTTATGTAATTTCTAATTGATTTTCATAAAAATAATTCTAATTGATACTTAGGAAAATTTCAGACTCATCCATAACGATTAATGACCGTAACTACATCATGCGAGACATGATAAATTCATTGATTTTTTTCCCAAAACAGAGGATTCCCTAAATTTAACCAAAATATTTCTGTGTATAATTCATGGCATCAGTTACAAAGAAGCAACTAACCATGCTGCCATAAATCCAAAGTCCTAGAGTTATCATGATGATCCTATTACAAAAGCCATCAGTCATCAGTCAAATGAAAGCCCCAGCATGCCGCCATCCTTGCCAGAAGCTATACCTAATTCATTTTCGCCATATTTCAAGGATACTTATATTTTTTGGGGTATAAGCTTAGTTAATGGCAACAGACTTAGTCTATGTTTGATTTGTCCTTTTGTGCTCCATTTAGCATCTTCGTAGCTTGGCTATCTTGTCCTATGCTGAGACACCTATTTTTTATTAATTTCTTTTTTAAGTAGAATTAAGTTAGTTTCTGGAAATATCATTGCACAGATCCTTTGTCTTTACGGTTTTACAGGCAGAAGTCATAGCTCCTGCCGTAACAGGTACGCTGAATGTGCTGAAAGCTTGCTATGAGGCAAAAGTTAGGCGAGTTGTGGTGGTCTCTTCAATTTCAGCTGTGTTCAACAATCCTAACTGGCCTAAGGGCAAGGTCTTTGATGAAGATAGCTGGTCAGATGAGGAGTACTGCAGAAAAAATGAGGTAACATGGTTGAACCTTAAAAAAGTCGTCTCTGTTCTAGTTTTGTCTTCAAACGTTAACAACATAACTTATGACAGTGGGCTTCTTACCGGACTGTTTAAAACCCTCCATGTTTCATGCAGCGCATATTCCTATGTATAGTTCAGAACACCTTGTTTATCACTATTTTCACATGATGAAATTTGGTTGTATCCTATGTTGCTTTCTATATGCATTCCTGCTCTATTTTCTCTCTACACCTCCAAAATTAGGCCATGGTTAACACAAAATTTGCTGTAATATATAATATTATAATGTCATTCCACTAATCACACAAACTGCTGGTGGTCTTGTGGTGTCTATCACTTCTGCTCTGCATTCTATATAATATTATAATGTCATTCCACTAATCACACAAACTGCTGGTGGTCTTGTGGTGTCTATCACTTCTGCTCTGCATTCTCCCCTTAAAATAAATCTTTGGGTTGTTTTGCAGGATTGGTACTACCTTTCCAAAACCATGGCAGAACGTGAGGCTTTTGCTTATGCAGCAAAGACTGGGCTGGATGTTGTAACTATTTGCCCATCCCTGGTACTTGGACCGTTGATGCAATCAATAGTAAATTCGAGCAGTAAAATCCTCCTTAGTTATTTGAAAGGTAGGGTTTTAGCTTGCCGTTCTCTTAGTTTGCATATTTTTCAATGCTTTAGTATTTAGCCCTTTTAAGATCAATATGTCTTAGTTATCAACTGTATTTAGTGCTGTTTCTGTACAACCGAAGAATTTTCGTTTGTAGAGGATCATGAAACGGTTGAAAATAGAATCAGGAATATGGTGGATGTTCGTGATGTTGCCAGTGCTCTTCTTTTGACATATGAAAAACCGGAGGCGTCTGGACGGTACCTGTGCAGTTCACACCCAATAAAAGTATCTGACATGATAAACATATTGAAGACCGCGTACCCAACTTATGCTTATCCCAAAAAGTAAGCCACTTCCTCAGAAAACATTTTTTTGTCCACGCTACACAGTTTTTGATTTGTGAGTGTTTCCTCTCCTTTTTTTTTCCTTTTTTTAATCTGTGTATTTGTACTACATGACAATGATATGCCCTGACAAGATAAGGCATGGCAGCACTAAAACAATCCACTGCCTTTCATATTATTGATAATCTGTGGAATCATTTTCTGTTCACACAGTTTGGCAATTAGCTGTTGATCAGAATTTGTTGTTTACTGTTCAACTTCAACACTGCAGAATGCTTACTTATCCTGTACTTCCGTTCAGTTCTACTCTCTTGACTTGGTGAAAGTTAATTCTTGTATCTTCTAATGATTTATAGCTTTACGGAAGTGGAAAACGTTATCTACAGTTCTGTGAAACTTCAGAAGCTTGGGTGGACCTTCAGGCCTGCTGAGGAAACCCTAATGGATAGCGTCAAATCCTACCGAGCATTGGGCATCCTGAACTGAGCATGTTGTTACTCTCAGCTTCTTCCTGATTTATGTAAACAGTGATAAAGAACTACTAATCCCTCTCTGATTCATGTAACCGGTGAAACAGGAGCGTTGGTGATAGATTAAATAATACAATCATGTGGGAACAATAGGTTCAGCACCATAGTTTTTAGCCTGTTTTAGTGTTTTAAATTATTAGAAGAGACCAGCGAGCTCATAAAATGCTCCATCTCTGCCCCTGAGGTAGCCAAACACAGATTATATTGTGGCTTGCTGTGTGCTACTACAAGAACTGAAAAATCATGCACTGGTGCGCTTACTTTGTCGACCGCTGAGGCTTTGTTTCAGTAGAATGTTTTTGAAAGTGCAGTCATGTTTACGATTTTTTTTCCCATGTTGCGAAGGGGAAGGACGATTGTCACGAAGGAGGCAAACGAGTTCCAGAGAAACCGGGAGATTCATATGATTCTGAATGACCCCGAACTGTTTCTTCAACAGATCCCAATAATGGACACCAATTGCAAAAATGAGTCTGGGGCTTCAGGTAAACAAGCATCGCAAAAGAATTCTGAATGGACGAGCGACCGGCCCTGTGCAAGAAAGTATACCCAGAGAAAGCACGTCCAATGGTGGCCCCCACAAGCAAGGAGACGACAACGGTCGACGAGCATGTGCACAGTTGCGTAGAAAACAGAGTGAGTAGAGGATCCCCTGTGGTGCTGTGCCTCCTCGGCCTAAGATTGCAACTTCGCGATCCGCAGGCATGTGATGTCACTCGCCCCCATCCCTATCCAGCGGCATCCTCTGCCACAACGGTTGTCAATTCGCACGAGGTCAATATAACTCTCCCAATCAATCAACCTTGAGCGTCACTAAACAAATGGCAGGATATTGAGAAGTAAATTAATGCTTGCTAAAAAAAGTAGTAATCGACGACCCACCAGCCAGGCCTTTAAATGTTTTCTGGTCTTTCAGTGACGCGAAGCAGACGAGAAGACAATGGAGAGGAAGACGACGACGACTGTGTGCGTGACCGGCGCGGGTGGATTCGTGGCCTCCTGGCTCGTCAAGCGCCTCCTCGCCGCCGGCAGCTACACGGTGCACGGCACCGTCCGTGATCCAGGTACAGTAACTTCTTTGACATCTGTCCATCGATCCTACTTCGATCGACGGCGAAATCGTCCTCTCTGTTTCGCTCGTCGTCGGTGAACTGGTTGTGTTCCTGTGTACACTGACCTGACGATCTGTGGCAGGCGACGCGAAGAACGCGCACCTGGCGGCGCTGGACGGTGCGGCGGAGCGGCTGCGGCTGTTCAAGGCCGACCTGCTGGACTACGGCAGCATGGCCGCGGCCATCGCCGGCTGCGACGGCGTCTTCCACGTCGCCTGCCCCGTCCACGCCACCGCCATCGCCGACCCAGAGGCAGCCCTTTCTTTCCTCGATCAGCTTCGTCATGCTCGTGCCTTCGTGCGATCCTCACCGGCGCGGGCGCCGTGTTGTTGTTGCAGGTCGAGATGGTTGCGCCGGCCGTGACGGGGACGGCGAACGTCCTGAAGGCATGCTCGGAGGCCAAGGTCAAGAGGGTCGTCGTGGTGTCGTCGCTCTCGGCCGTGATGGTGCATCCTGACTGGCAAAAGGTCCTGGTCATGGACGAAAGCTGCTGGTCCGATGTCGAGCTATGCAGAACCACTGCGGTGATTGCCTCATCCTATGTTAAGCAGTAACTTTTTTCTTTTTTTTTGCGGGGGATATTAAGCAGTAACTGACAACATGCCTGCGTAAAAATAGTGAGGCTTGTCTCTGCTGAATACGGCCATATTCCCTTTCAGCACTTGATAACTTTACAAAATCGCACCTGATCATGAAAACATGTGTTCTTTTAGCTTAGTATTCTGATCTGTTTCCCATCTTCACTGTGACAGAACTGGTACTGTCTTTCCAAAACACTGGCAGAGCTTGAAGCCTTCAACTACGCCAAGACGAGTGGTCTAGACGTTGTGACCGTCTGTCCATCCCTGGTGATTGGGCCCTTGCTGCAATCTACTCTCAATGCAAGCAGCTCGGTCATAGTTGACTGCATGAAAGGTTGTTTCATGCCTCACCTGACTCTGTCTTGAATTCGTCTCGTCTCTATGCATTCTTGGGGTTGAAAAGATGAATTTTACCCCTCTTAAGCCTAATGAGTCCTGATCTGATGTTTTGTAATCTTTCTGCAGGTGATCATGAGGTAAAGATGAAACTCAGAAACTTTGTGGATGTTAGAGACGTCGCTGATGCTCTTATCCTGGTATATGAGGCCCCGGAGGCGTCTGGACGGTACATATGCAATTCACACCCAAGACAGGTGTCTGGTGTCATAGAGCTTCTCAAGAGCTGGTATCCGACTTATAAGTATGCCGACAAGTAAGCCTGTTCTTTTGCAGATATATGTGCAGTTACATCAAATTTTACAAATCAAGTTCTTTGGTGGCTGGAAGGTCTCATAACAATTCTCATTTAGGTCTTAGAAAGGCAAAACGATTCTCCTGTAACCTTATGCTATGCTGCATTGTCCCAAGCGAAACTAGTACTTTTTTTCTCATATATTTTCGCGGGCATTTTAAATGGTTATGGAATGATCATTTTGAGCTGATACAATGTAAATGATGTTCAAAACCCATTGTAGGCTCGTCCAAGTGAGCGATGAACCTGTATTTAGCTCCAAAAAGTTGGAGACGCTGGGATGGAAATTCAAGCCATTTGACGAGACCCTCAGGGACAGCGTTGAATCCTACTGGGCAAAAGGTGTCCTGGATTGAGCAAACAAGAGCTTGTTATCTTACACCTGTTTGACTTCAAACTCTTTTTTCCTCTGAGATCCTGTATAATTTCAGACTTTAGATGAACAGTGCGAATACCAAAAGGGAGACTTTTTGTTATTATAATATTTTCTCAGGATACACACTGCTAAGGCGCTCACGGTACGCATTGCTATACAACAAAATATCATCAATACAGAAAGTACAAATGGTTGTTATTTTGCTCCAGCATTCAAGTCAAATTTGCTTCAAATCAGTAAACTTCAGGTTTTCTTTTGCAATAAGTCTCTGACGGTACTCTCCGAGAGCCCAAACAGGGTACAAGTTTCGGTAATTGGGGTAGTTGAAGTAAGCAGAGCAGTTGGTATTTCCAACATGTTCCTATCATAAAAGTACAAGCAGAAGTTTAGAGGTTAGTTTTAATCTATATAACAACGACCCTTGACATGATAAATGAACACTCAACAATGGGACTCATAATGTATAAAATCAATGTTGGGGGGGACGGGATACTCACTTGTTGGGGAAAATCGCCTGTCTCCAACTGCATATTAATTAATACTTTTGCAGCACGGCATAATGGTGTTTGATCTCGTTCCATCTGCATACATATAATTCACGGTTATCACAAGTTATATATAACAACATGTTCATAACTACACTCCTTACAATCACAGAAAAGTGGTGATTTTGAACACCAAATGGCATCCAAAGAACTTATATATAAGTTATACTGCATTATGTTTATTTCAGGAGAATACACACATAATGATATTTTCCTAGACATTAGGAATCATATTATTCAAAAGTTTTATCACACATATTTCATAACATCACTTATGTTGATTGTAGGGAATATATTTTTTTCAATGAGTAATATAGGATGAAAAAACCAAACCTGCCCAGCATAAATCAAAGCTAGCATTGCCCAAGAAGTGTTTACAGCATGAGTGCTATGACCCTCCACATAAACCTGCACATCATAACAGTTTTTTTCTCTTACAATCACAAGGATTGTTAACATTAAATATGCTACTAACTATAATCACTCGTATTACATCATTCGTCTTCATGTAAAACCCATTGCGGTCGTTTTATGTTCCCATTTTATTTTGTTTGCTGTTTCCTTTTGTTTACACGTGTCATTGATTTCAGTGGTTGCGTATTTGTAGTTTTATCCCAACAAAATGAAAATATATGTGTGGATATTGACTCAAAAGGTTGTAGCAGTGTCTCTCACTTGTAAATTTGCCCAAACTGTTTAGAAGAATACATCCCTCCAAACAAAAAAAATGATGGCTTTGGGCATGTTTCCAGTCAAACATTTGAATATTTTACCATCAATATGTAACAATTGAAAAATCAGACTAAATTTAATCCATCAACACTACGTGACAACATGCATGATGTGGCTGCCGCATGGTAAAGTGAGCGACATGGCTGCTGATATTTGATTACCTGCCCAAAACACACACACACACACACACACGGCCTTTGGATCAGTTATGAACAAACTTTTGGGGGGTCGGTTCCATTCTGCTTGAGAGATGACTGTAGCACAAACATGATACTAATGCCTTATGTTATCAAGTAAACGATGAAAGTGTTAGTTACCTCTCTTTCACAGGAAAGATAACTCTCTCCCCAGCCACCTGATTCGAGTTGCGTTGATAGCAAAAAGTTACATGCTTTCCTGATGCAAATACTATTCTCATAAGTTCTTCCAGCAGTTACTAAACCTTTTACTGCAAAGAAGGTTCCATAGATAAAACATATGCCCCATGTGCCATACCTTTAAGATAATAGTCAGTTAGTTAGGCATGTGAAAACATAATAATCTATAAAGAATAAATAACCTTTTTATACCAACCAAGATCCATCCTTCTTTTGATTTTTCTCAATATATGTGGCAGCTTTGTTGACATATTCTTTTATCTCTTCACTACGGTACCATGGATAAAGTTCCCCAAATAGTGCTAGAGTGTGCAGCACTGAGGAAGTGCATTCGACATACCTATCAATTGATACATTTAGTCACTTGCTCTGATAAGGAATTGAACAGTGGGAGAAAATTTATTTTACTAGAGTTGTCAAAGTTCTTACGGGTAATCGGCAACAATATTCCGAAAACTCTCCAAAGGATTTAAAATCTGTATTTTGAAAAATTGTCAGTTGATATGGATCTATAAATTTTGCAAATATAATGTCAAGAGTAGAATTTACAAAATGTACTTACCTCAAGCCATGAATAAGTTCTTTGGCACTCAAAAGTACCAACTGAACCATCTTTGTTCTACGATGACAAAAAGAGAATACATTGTTAGTCCAACCTGTACTAGAGTACAATGCAAAACCACTTTGGCAAAGGTAAATTGTTATAAAAGCTCATATAGAAAAAAGTATAATAATTTGAAAATTAATTAAACTAAAATAGGTGAAAAGGGACATGAAAAAGATGTAAGCATATAATAAGAGCATATAAAAACAATTTTATTTGTCAACCATTTCTTAAGATAAAAGTACAATTGTCTTTACGGGGTTGGTGTTTCAAATAAAGTGGTGTAGAGTTAACATTTCCCATATTCCACAATTCAAATATAAAAGTTATAAAATCATACTATGAAGTAATGAATGCATAAATGAGAAAATTTACCATGAATGAAAGAAGGCAATCAATGGAGTGGAACAACCATTTTTCTTCCTTTGGATCCATAATAATGCTAGGATATATCTTTGAAAGCAACAATATTGCCTTTACAAAAAAAATCATATTCAGTCAACCCGTAGAGAAAAATTATCATAGCTAATCTTGACTACAACAAAATGATTCCAGCTAAAATACCTTAGTCGCTTCTGCAGAGGTGTCACTTGAAGCCCAACCATTATCTACAGTTGAAAGTGCCCATGAACCTTTTGATCTATGACGAAACCAGTATCTTTGATCGCCTGGCGGATTTCTTATGATCTGATTGTTATCAGATTAGATCATATTATATCTGTTTTAATGTTGTTTCATACAAATCAGAAACATAGAATAACATACTTGTGCCTTCTTTATATATCTGAGAGCTCTTGCAATAGTTGGAGCATACTCATCGACAAGATCTGTTGACAAGAAGGCCTGAATTATGTGTGCCATCTCCCAGTTTTGAGCACCATCATATATCTACAAGAAGAATCACACATCAAAGTTATTATCTCAATTTTCTATTTAGAAGAAGTCACATGCCATTCTCATCTAATGTTGTTGTGGATATTTCTTCGTTGTTTCTTTTAAAACATTCAACTGGGCGTATACAGCTGATGAAAACATAAAACACGTGATAGGAAACAAATATAAATTTTAATATTAAAATAATGTAAAAATATTATTTATGTATTAGTAAAGTTTTACAAAAAATCCTATATATGTACTTATGCACAAGAATCTTTAGAACAATGAAAATAGTAATATGTATCCTTGACAAAAAATGATGAGAAGAAATAAAATAATACTTATTGACAAAAATGAAACAAAATATTACTTTGGTCTTCATGCCATCTTCAGAAATCCACAAATAATCATGTATCCTTGGAAGATGCCGCTTGAATGCATCTGAATTTGGATTTTCTACCCAACAACAAATCATGTTCAATGCCTGATATATATAACTCCAACTTTAGTACTTTGATGAAGTAAGCATGAAAGAATCATTAGGTTAATGTATAGCGTCATTACCTTCGTGACAGGACACAACCCTATGTATTGAGTAGTTTTGTCTTCATAGTGGATATGTTCCATGATGTGGCTCAAAGCTTTCGCTCTAAGTTTGTTTATGGGCCAACAGTTCAACGCTGGCTCCACAAATATGTTTAACCAAGTTGAAATAGCTCTATATGGTGTTGAAGGTTGATAACGTATATCCTCCTAATAAAGACACTGAATTAATATTGGTTTTGTTTTCTTAACTTGTATGGTAAACTGTTTTGCATCCTCATTAATGACTTTTTTGTTGAGTTCAACGAAGTTAAATAGATAACATCAGGAGTATATGGGAATGTAAAAAGTGTTTCATGAAAATGTTGAGAAAAGAACTATGTCAACTTATGACGTGATGCATATATATAGACGAATTATATAGAAAATTTCACGAGTAACAAATAGATTTTTATTAGAAGTTATGTTTCTCAATTTGACATGTCGATCAAGTTTGTTGATGAAATATCAAATTTCCTAGAGGATATTGGATGTTTTGACATGATATTTCATCTATATTTCTCAAGTTGTAGTAAATTCATAAATTGTGCACAAGTTGCTAAATGGGGTCATAGTGGTGTTTTTCCTGAAACATAGAAAAATTAATGACAAACCTTGGCACAGTTGTTACGAGCCTTACTCCAATTGATATTGTCATATGGGGAACTATAGAGTTCCTTTCGTAGTGATAATATAGTTGGCGTAATGGGACCAACAAATCTCTTGGCATAAAGAAAAGCTATTGACATGTAAGTAATCCTCGTGAAGCACCAAAATCTCCCTGTAAAGAAGAAAGCTTGATTATACTCAAATATCACTACTTTGTGGTTCATTTTTATTTTCAGTACATATTGATTCATTAACTTTATGTCATATGCCATTTTTGTGGCATTTCCTCCCCCAATTTAATGTATAATGTATCCTTGCAACGAAGATGTCCCACAGCTACTGATCTAGTAATTATTTCCTACCTACATCTTTATGTTTCACTTTGGGGAAAAACACCATCCAACTGCATTGCTAACTTCATATTGGAAGAAAACTAAATAGTCCTTGTACCAGCAGTTTATGCAGTGGACAACCTCAAATTTTTTTAATGTAACTGCATATGAATTCACTTGACATTTGACATAATTGTGAAAAGAGAAATACCTGGATGAATTGGAAAAAACCGGGGGACTAACCATAGTTCAGGCAACACTGGATTATTTCCGGACCAATCGTAGACACCAATTACCTTCAGTCAAGCAATATAGGTAATTTGTTTCGGTCTACTTTAAAACAAGCTGTGCACGTATCATCTTATGGAGAATTTATTGTTCAAAAAATATTTTTCCCATTAAAATAAAATAACACCTCGCATGTGAAAAAAATAATGGATAAACAGGCACCAATGCAACATTAATTCTAACATGTGGCGTGTTTGGATTTTTTTTTTAATTCACGCAACTTGTATAACGTTACGGAGATACTCAAAGTCATAATTTTTTTTGAAAGAACAAAGTCATAATTAGTTGTTCATATTTGGGTATAAATAGGAAATAGTCAGTATAAGAATGACTATTAAGTATATCTAGCGCCTACCGAGAGCAATATCTTTGCCCACTGTGGTGCTGCAGTTGCAGTGCCATGGGATAAGATCCAAGCTCGTCCTTTTGCTAGTCCATCATCCTCGTGCTTTTGCACCTCTCCGAGAAGCCTCAAGGTGACATAATTCAAACAAGAACCGAACATTGCACTCTCATCCAAAATATTAAAGCCCCATCCTCCGTCCTCATTCTACGCAAAAACATTATGCTTAGTTCTATAAAGTCATAATATAGTTAGTTGGATTCAGATATTTGTATTATTATTTTCCTGAACTCTCATGGTAAAAATGTTGTTTTAGTGGTTGCCTGCCTGATGGTTGTAAATATAACGGCATATCTCGCGTTTGTGCTCCACTGACAGGACATCATCCGTTGATCCAGTGACGTGCAGCGCGAAAATCTGCGAAATGAACAGCGAAAACATGAAACAAAATCACGAGCATTCTTTACGTATAGCACGTAGGAGCTCTGCGAGCAAGAGCAAGTGCTCCTGAACGATTGCAGCGCAGGTCAGAACGCGAACCCAGAACGGGAGCAGGTACATCATCCCACTGTAATCACCAGGCCAGTGCCCATCATCAGCTTGTAGAGCAGACATCCAATTGAGGGCTCGCCTCAGCGTGGCCAGCAGAATCTCATCCGTCACCTCGTCGCCGTCCTCCATCTTCGTGGCCGGGGGCATATCCACGTGCAGGTGTTTTAGTCCTGTGAACTGCATGCATCCGTAGTTAAATATGAATACACTGTATACGTTTTTAGAACAAAAGAAAAAGGCAGTGACGCGACACTGTATATGCAGCGTTTGGTTTGGAAAGGTGTACTTGTATGCGCATGAGGAGGTCCTCTGACTCCTTTTTCCGGAAGCGGTTCTCGGTGAACTCCCGGCGCAGCCTCTCCACATGTGCGCGTTCCTCGGCGGTGCCGGCGTCGGGGTCGAATTGCCACACCTGCCGGCCATGGAAGTCGCTCGCGGTCTGCATCCATGGCCCTCCTCCCTTCGAGGTCTTTAATCTCCACATGGTGCATTCACTCGGCAAGCGCTCAGTTACCGTCTGCAGCTAACTGATTGCTTGTTGCTTGAGTGTGATAGATTCACTGTGTCGAGACCTTATATAGCTGGGACTGCTTGATTTGGGTGGTTGGACACTTGGACATATTCACTCCGTCGTTTGTACACCTACAGTATGTTCGTAGATTTTCAAATTGGACAGTAGGAGTATTAGGTATTCCTAGTCATTCCTGGTCCCCTCCCAACTGATCCGTCGTTTTGGGGAAAGAATTACTGATCCGTTGTTTCGGATTCAGATTGATCGAGAAGAACGACCGCTGGCATGGTCTCTAGCTAGTAACCATGTGGCGATCGTACCATATACTTTTGGACTTGGTTAGGCCGTTGTTGTCATTGTTAGGCCACTGTTTTTTTGCCAACAATTGTTAGGCTCCTGTTGGACGTTCGCCTCTGATATACTAAATTCCAACGTCGACCATGGCATGATAGAGATAGCGTCAATTTCAGTGAGTTCTAGGGCATGATGTGATGAGTGCGCTTCGCACCTGCAGGGTGCCTGGTCGACAAACTTCAGGGAAGACCCCATATGTGTTTCAGAATACAAGGAGCGTATATTTACAACCATGCATCAGCTCAAGAACCCAGCTGCTTAGTTATATGCATTTCAGAAAATAAGGAGCGTCTACTTATCAATTCATTGTTTTTTTATTATATACAGCCTCATATTAAAACTATTGAGCGAAGATCCAACCACCCAAATTATATATCCCTCACATCTGAAGTTGTAGACCTGCCTATCAACCTTATATATAAAGTCATGTAGGTGCGCCGCGTGCACCCAGGCTTTTGGGGATAGAAAATGGATGTGTCCATTACACTACTTCTATAATTTTGATGAATTTTATGTCAAATTCACAAAAAAATAAGGTTATTAAATTTTCTAAGGAAGTCAATCCAACATTTTTTTGTTGGAACTTAGGTGATAATGCTAAGACTTTTCTTAAAAGAAAAACCAGAAAATTTAAAGATTGTCTAACTCCAGTGACTTCATTGATAGTTATTTCCACCAGCTCGATTCTAATATAGGTCGGTGTTTGTTGCCGTGCTGTGTTGCCCCATTGCCTCCCACTAATAGCCTAACATCACACACTACTTTTATTAGGGGATCACACACTAGCTAACCGATCCCTCGATATAGAATGCAATCTTCAACCTTACCAGTGTTCTTCTAAGAAGAAATTAGGGTGATAAAAATCAACTGAGGATTGTAAAAGTGAATTAAAATACTTAAAATCTCATTGGTGGATTTGAGCGCCCCTTCGTTTTAACATTTGCATATGGGCGCCATCGGTTCCGCTCTTAATGGGAATCCATGGCTGCAGCTGCAGGAACCAGCAGCCTCAACAAGCTGCAGTGATCAAGCCAATAAGTATGACACCGATAGCAGATTAAAGGTTTGCACAAAAAAAAAAGGATAGCAGATTAAAGAAAGAATAATTAATGTAAAATTTCCTTAGGATTTTGAAGATATGCTGAGTATTAATGTAAGTATATCATGATCCTGAGGAGTTATTGTGAAGATCATGAAGATATACTGACTAAGTGAGGATCATGAAGATATACTACACTGATCGAGTAGGCAATGTCGAGTCCCCATTTCAGTAGTACCTAACGTAACTTGAATGTCCATTCCTGTCATCCTCGCAACCCAGCGGCAGAGAAACACCCTGGGGCCCCAGCTGCCTGACACACACCCCCACGGCCCGCTCGGCCAGCGCGAACGAGCAGCGAAGCGTGTCTCTCTCTGAACTGGACATCGCCTACAGCTGTCAGACCCCGTCGGCCACGTGCGCCAAGATCGTCAACGTGAAACGGCAGGCGCAACGCAAGCAGCCACAGCGCGCGCGTGCTTGCTTACGCATATATAGCTGGAATTGGAAAACGATCGTGAGGGGATCAGAGAGAGAGAGAGAGAGGCCATGGACAGCGGCGGCGCCGGGAAGACGATGAGGACGTTGTGCGTGACGGGCGCCGGGGGCTTCGTGGCCTCGTGGCTGGTGAAGCTGCTCC
>LAPY01000382.1:161529-183482 GCA_000970635.1 Eragrostis tef | reverse complement strand
AACGCGCCCAGGCCCTGCACGCGGCCGGCCATGACCCATCCACCGACGACCACGCGCTGGCCAACAAGGGCATCGCCTGCGTCTAGGATGGTGCGAACCGGGGTTCGAACGGTCGATCCATCAAGGGCCGCAGGAGAGGGGGACGAGGGTTCAGCCATGGCGAGGTGCCTGCAAAAGTAGATGAATCTACACTCACAAGACAATACTTACGAGATTATACAATCACGGGTGTCAAATCACCATACCTCGACGGCTTCGACTCTGGCAGCCGCGGACAAAGATGTCGACGGCGGCTCGCTTGGCTAGGGCTCAGAGGAGGGCGGGGGAGGCGCCGTATGGCGAGGAAGAACTGGTGTGCGGTGACCGGGTCGAAACTAGGGCTGGGTTGAGAATCTGATGCGTGAGAATCACAGCGGTTGGATCAGTTCAAGGATGCATCGGCGTCCGACTCCAGCCGGAACAGGCCAAGCCCATCATAAGTCCACTCGGCCGCACGGCATAGCCCATCATAAGTCCATTCTCGGCATAAACGAGCCCAAAACCCGGCCATCGTTGGAGGATTTCGAAGAGGCTGTATAAGAAATCCTCTTCTTTTTTCTCGGAAAACAAAAAAGAAATCATCTTCGTCAATCGTTACCATAGCCTCAGATTCGTTGGTGATGCGACGCGATTGACATTCCTGATTGCAAGTCGGTAAGCACACACCAAGGTTACACAAGCTCGTGATACATATACAGTGTATATACAATAAACTTAGTTACAACCTCGCAGCCACAGAGCAATTTTGAACATTGAGACAAAAACCAAACTTAAAACCTTCAAATTAAACATATCCACGAAAAAATGGATTATCCACGCAAAAAAAATGTATTATCAGCGGCAACATACACTGCCAGACCGTGCTAAACCATCAAGATGATAACAGAGTGTACCAACTATTTTACCACAAGGACTGACAAACGCAGTAAAACTTGTATCTTACATTAGTGCAACACTAGCTAGAATGTACAAAAAGAGGCCGTCCGGCAGCAGCAGCAAATACTGGCAAACATCATGCTAACCATTAAGCCACGTAAAAGTACACGTTGGCGTCTTCAACGTCTCGCTCCAGGTAATCACGCTTAAGTAGGCTTTCAATCTCTCTTTTTATATCTTTGATATCAGGCTGCGGTATACAAAATGTCATTTAAAAGATAATTATAGACAGTTTCAACATAAAAAGGGAAAATTAACATTAAGAATCACCCACAAGTTTCATCAACAAAAGGATTGAATCTAAAAATGGAAAGAACAAAGTTGCGTGTGCCTAACCATACAGATTTTAAAATACCAAAATGCACAAGAACTAGGATTTTAAAAACTGAAAGACTCCAAAACAAGAGGGAGGCATTTCCTTGTGAAAAGCCAGACTGATTTTCTCCCTCTTGAAATTCTAACAAATGTTTATCTTATATTTACATGTTTAGCGGACTTGAATAACTACTGAACTAAATCTTTTGTTTGTTTCCAAAACCCTGACAAGGATAAAAAAAAAAAAGAAAGGAACATCTCTCACAGAAGTGATGTTAATAGTACCTGGAAGCGACTGCTCAGCTGTGCAGTACATTCTGCTACTAGCAGTTGATGGTGTATCTTTTGGCAGCTTTTCATTATCCGTACCAGAGCACAACTGATTGCATAACGTCTACTTTTGCTAACATCACCCAAAATCTTTTTCTCATTCTGTAAGTCATTTAGAGGCTGCGGAATCTGAAAATAATATGAAAGGAACGATGGCAACATAAGCATGCCTGAAAGTAAGATTCAAGTAAATGGACCATCAACCCACAAGAGCAAAGAACCTACCAGCAGTTTACGAGACCTATGGGTAAATTGCAAGTTTAGTTTGAATGAATCATCATGTGAAACTTTGGGGCTTGCAGGTTCTTTGTTAAGAATCTTGTACCTCCCGCACGAAAGAGAATGCAAAACACTTTCTGCGTCAATGTTCAAAATGCCCAACAATGTCCTGATTTCAGAATAACTAAGAGTATCGCACTCATCAAACAGTAATAGCACAGCTGCCTGGGAAAGTAAAAGAATATCAAAACACATTCAGTAGATAACAACTTCTTTGCATCTATCACTATGATGAAGTTCAAAATTACCTGATATGTTGACAGAACAAGATCGATTGTCTTCCTCTCAAACTTCGCTGTGACAGTGCATGTTCCATACGAATACATCCAAGTAAGTTTTTTGTGTAAGTTTCTTGCATTGAAAAATGTTTTAAAGGTTTCAACACATCTCGCCTGAAATATTAGGGAACACATGTATTCATAAATCAAATTAGGAGGCAAAAATAATATATGCAATGCTCCTAAGTTCACACAGAAAGAGTTGAACATACCATCTTCTCTGGAAGGTTCAGGCATGAACCACGGTTAGCCCAAGGCCCAACCGGTAAAACAGTAACAGCTAGGTCCATCCCAAGATTCAAATCTGGAGTATTAGCAATATATTCATTGAATGCAGGTTGATGATCTGTTCCCACACTAAAGTTCTTGAACATTGTCTCCATTCCAAGAGTAAACTCCGGGCCAAAGCTCTTTTTCATTTGTGATACAAAGGTAATTTCTCTTCATCATTTGGGACATTCCTATCAGCAAGCATTCTCTCGAATAAGAGTTTGCTGCAAATATAGGCCATGCATAAAACATAAGAAAGACATTCGATAATAAGGATGAGAAAGCTTTGAAATAAGTAACAACTCCTTACGCATAAAACTCGGAAAAATGTCCCTATCAGTGATGCCAGAAACCATTCTCTGCACCTGAAAAGAAATTAACTAATAACTGCCAGGTTTGAATAGTAGTAATCAAAATTTAACAGTACGCAACAAAATAGATTGCAAGACGTACCAATTCACAGGTATCACTGAATTCTTTATCACTCAGCTTTTCACAATTGCGCTTTTTAAGAGTATGATGGCAGTATCGAGCTAGCGACACAGGAAATGACTGGTCATGTGAAACCTTCCCAATGAATTCCTTGAAAAAATTTATGAACAGCTGAAAAAAGAAATTAAGATTGAAGCAGGTTTCATGTTAAATTAAGTAATTAACTCAACAATGATGTGGGAGTATTATCAAACCTCAGTTAAGATCTTGTCTTCCTGAAAGCACTCTTCAATATAAGTCTTGTACTTGCCGTATATTCCCAATGAAATTCTAAAAGTAAGTTGCACCAGTTAGGTATCTGAATGCAGAATTTAAAAGAAGAGCAATCAAGGTAGACACCTGTGGCAAATAAACATTTCATTGCTGTCCTATAAACAAATTAAACGAATAACATTAAGTTAAACTATTAAGTCGAGTAGCATCAAGCATTTCAGAAAACATGAAATGTGTTGAACAAAGTGATAATTTGAACCTACAGAATGCTAGAATTCAAATTTAAACTGGCTTTACTATCATATATAACCACAAACAAAATGGCAGAAAAGAAAAGAAAAGAACATTGGTTTTTTGGACCTTTTTTTCAGGAGCCGAATCTTCTGCTGCCATCATTAACTGCTTGAATTCCTCCGAAACAACCTGTATTAAAGAATAATCAGGTTGCAGCGAATAAATGTTCTAAAGGATAAAAAAGAACGCGAAAAAGAGGAACTCGGACATTCTTGAGTGCAATAAACACCTCAATGAATACATCTGACAAAAGTTTCATCTCAGAATTTGCTCTACAGAAGATCCTGTAAATACTTGAAAGATCTTCAACCTGTCACAAAATGAAGACCGGTAAATAAATCATGTAGATTATATACAATTGGAAAAATATAGTCTGACCTTGCCCTCATGCATAGCTGCACGAAATCCTGAGTAATCATTCGCCAAAATTGGGATAAGTACAGCAGTCCAAAACTTCTGCGAAAACACAAATTATATGAAATGAATGATGGGCTGCATAGGGAATTGTCACATGAGAATGAGTTTACAAAACTGTTAACCATTGAAGCTAACAATGCCAACAAACCTTCAACAAATAATGTTCATTACAAATTTGCAGATAGATACGGCAACGTTCCTTCTCTTTCCGTGCACATTCCTCAGCCTAGTAAAAGAGGCATCATACAACAGAACCAGTGTACATAAAAGCCACAGAAATTCCTTGAAAATACCTTTAGCATGTACTCAGCATAAGAGCTCTCGGAGGACCATTGTTGTGTCTTGATAGTATAGTAGCGGACTGAATCATCAATAAGATATTGTTCAAAGATTTTTTCACAGCTAGGCAAATTTGACCAATTCCATCGGCCGGTTTCTAGAAACATGGCAAGCACATCTTTCAATAGAAACCGATCAATATCTTGGCCTTCTCGATCCTTGTGAACCTGTGCACAAAAATTTAGGGGGAATAAAAGACTGTTAAATGCTATCGAATAATTAAATGCGATACAGTAACGCAGCCAGTTACCATGGAAGTAACTTCAGCAATGACATCCTCAAATACCTCCTGGTAGATCTGCAACCACGGGCATAGAATTAGAACGTAAAGCCTTCCATGCATGCGGATGTTAGAAGGCAATCAAATAAAGTCTCTTACCATCTCCCAGAAATAAGCCTTCCCGACTTCTTTAAGTGGAGTAAGCAAACGCTCAGGTATGAAATACCTGTCAAGGTTATCAAAAATGCTGGAGGGGCATTCTACCATGATGGTATGATTGTGCCACCTAAGGAGAAGTTCCTTCAATAAAAATTCCCCACACTTGTCTTTTATAGACAATGAGACCTGGAATAAACAAAAATAAGAAATCATGGTTCTTTTGTATGTAATCTGCTGGAGTTGCTTTAATGTTGTATCTTTTTCTTTTCTCAGTAAATTATGCGCAGTGCACATTCTCAAAAAAATAATTGGCCATTCCTAAAAGGCTTTGATCTGCACGCTGTATCAGCAATCTCGCAAGACCTATTGATATATCACGTCGTGTCACGGTTGCAGTATAATTAGGTTTGATTTGTTTTTAAATAAGCCAAAAGTGCCTTGTGTTACAGGGCAGAGGGTCAGAGTTCCAGTTTGTTTCGAATGTTGTTTCATCCTGATTGTTTGGAACGTAACGAGAAAAGGGCAACACTATAAATATCATTTTGCTAAGACGACCTTGGTTTGGGGTGGAGTGTTGTTAAGACGACCTTGGATGCAAGGGTTATATAGATGTTCTAAAAAAGGGTTATATAGATGTTCTAATGAATGGGTCCCAACAAATTTGCAAACAGGCAATCCCTACATTATCACCAATCCAAACTCACCATGCAAGCAAAAGCCTAAAATAACCATCCTAACTGACAATACTATTTATTAATCAGCCATGATACAAGATGATAACTAAAACTGATTGGCAGGGTCAATGTCAAAGAACAAATTCTGCAGCAGGGTCACGAACCATCAAATCTACAAAACTTATTATCTGCAACCCCAGCTCATATACACATTCATCAATAAACCTAAATATCAACAAACTCACAGTATAAGTCAAATCTTTGCAGGAATGGCAGTATAGCTCGTAGAGGTCATGGCAATAGTTGTTGGGCGCGTCCTGTGTGGAAAAGCGATACACGATCCTGCTAGAGCAAAAGAAAAACGCATGATAAGCATTCAGAGTATGGTCGAATCGACAGAAGACTATATATACGGAGTGGACCAAGAAGGCATACATGCTAAGCGCAGTATAATCATCCCTGGAGAAGGAAACATCGTGATTCCCGTGGATGAGAATCCTCTTGAGCTTGATAACGCCATTATGAAGGGCATTGAAGCCGTCCTCGACAACGATTCCCAGCCGCTGTGCCCCCGCCACCGCCGCCGCCTCGATTCTCCCCTCCCCGGCACCACCGCCGCCTCGACTTTCCCTCCCCCCTCGCCCTCCCCCGCCACCGTCACTGCCTCGACTCTCTCCTCCCCCCCCCCCCCCCCCGCCATTGGCGCCGTGCCGCCGCCTCGACTAGCACTGTAGCAAACCCTACCCTCCGACTCCGATTTAGTGGGCCGGAACCTGCTTCGTGACTTCGAGCCGGGATTTAACGAATTTTTTTTAAATAATAATATTTTAATGAAAAATTGCAGAGGTACGACTTGAAAAAATTGCAGTTATAGTTATCGGTCAGCGGAGACTTCGAACTCACACAGGTACCTATCGATCATCCAGTGACCGATATGTCGTCACACGATGTAGCATGTACTATTCATAGTATTGTGCCGCATACTATAGCGATGTATCTTTAAAATATGTATACAAAAATTTAACAAAAATATAAATGAAAAGATCTTGTCATTCTCTACAATCATGCAAATTTTGAGTTGCAATAGAAACATATGTAAGATTAAAAAAAAAGAAATCAGCACCCTGTTTATGTGCTGATTTCACTTTTTTCTGCACCTTACACAAGTTTTCGTTGCAATTCAAAATTTGCATGATCATAGAGAATGACAAGATTTATCCATTCATATTTTTGTTGCAATTTTAGATGCATATTTTAAAGATACATCGCGTGCAGTCACCTATCGGTCGCTGGATGACCAATAGGTACCTAACGGTCGTCGGATGACCGATAGGTACCTGTGTGACTCCAAAGCCTCCGATAGGCAGGAACCGACATCCCGTCGGTTATCGGATAACTGATAGGTCCCCTGTCGATTATCCGCTGACCGACAGGTATCTATATCTGCAATTTTTAAAATGGTACCTCAATTTTGCAATTTTTCATTAAAATACTATTATTTGAAAAAAATAGATTTAACAGGTTGTGCTCAAAAAATAAAACACGTGGCAGCGAAATAGATGAAAAATGCACGTTAAAAATATACTATAATAAGTAAAAATATGAATAAACGTTGAAAATTAGTATTATATAAATAATGGCAGGCGGTTAACGGTTCATGTCTCATCCATCAACATAATATTATGTATTATATTATTTCTCTTTTTAATTGTTTTGTGCATTAGCATTTTCCTTTTTCAATAACATAATTTAGCACGCATCATTTTGAAGTTGTCAACATTGGGTATTATCTGACCCCCTTTTTACGGTAACATTTCCATGCTCCAATTATGCGAGTGTTTGAACTATTAGCCCAGTTTCAATAGGCATTTTATCACCATTAAATAAGGTGTTACTTCAGCAAAATAGATGACTGACACATCAATTAAGATGAAAGAGAAGAAGTTTCTTTCATTCCCATGAAAGGAGTGTGGCACACTTTCATATATATGAAAGCTCATTGAAAGACCTATTGAGAGCCAAATCTTTCATCCCAAGACCAATCTCACTGCAAGAATTTAATGCTATGCTTTGTCTGTGAAACTGTGAGATAGATGCATTGAGAGAAGTTATTTTATTTATCATGTGAAAACTCAAAATCTGAAGTGGCATTCTTGATAAGTATGAAATGAAAATATGCAATGAGACTGGCCTTAGTTACTACTAGTAATATGCACGTGTAAAAAAATGAACATCACTTATCGATAAGTTGCCCTTCAATAATTCAGGCAAAATGGGAAGCTCTTGTCACGACTTTGAGTAGTATGAATAAGAAAAGCGTGCTCTGTATGAACTTGAAACGCAACTGATTATGCTAAACATTAGATGTCGCCGTTACTTTGACAAAAAGACAAACAGGCGACGTGCCGTGGAAAGAGGATAATCGTATGAGCCACAGCCAGCCGCAGAATGCCAAATATTTGTACGTTTTTGTTATCGTAGAAGGGCACCTGTATCCGCGGCGGAAGGATTGAGGCATGTGTCATGCGTTAGAGTGGAAACGACGGTGTCTGTGCTAGGAGATGAGGCAGCGAAGGCGTTCGAAACTGGGAGCAGAACTGCAGAAGGCGAATGTGCGAGGAGATGAGGCAGCGAAGGCGTTCGAAACTGGGAGCAGAACTGCAGAAGGCGAATGTGCGAGGAGATGAGGCAGCGAAGGCGTTCGAAACTGGGAGCAGAACTGCAGAAGGCGAATGTGCGAGGAGATGAGGCAGCGAAGGCGTTCGAAACTGGGAGCAGAACTGCAGAAGGCGAATGTGCGAGGAGATGAGGCAGCGAAGGCGTTCGAAACTGGGAGCAGAACTGCAGAAGGCGAATGTGCGAGGAGATGAGGCAGCGAAGGCGTTCGAAACTGGGAGCAGAACTGCATAAGGCGAAGGCGGTGCGACGGAATGGATGCGGAGACGAAGGCTATGATCTTGTGAGCGGCGGCGGTGGAGGCTGTGGGACGCGTCGGAAAAAGGAGAGGTCGCTGGTCGGCGCGGGTGAATGTGCTCTTTAATTTATTTTGTGTTTCCTTCCTTTGTCTGCCCTAGATAATTCTGGAAGCCATCCACAGGGCGGTGTATTGTTACTTTGACGGGAACACAATACCACCTACTGTAGCAAAACACGTGCATGAAAGTAATCTAGGTGGAGGGTGAATAGGAGGTCAAACATTTTAAAACACTTTTGCAGCATATCAGTGTAAAACATTTTTTTGTAAATCTGAATATAAACATGTTTGGGCAATTCTACTTGAAATGCAACAGGATGTGAAGAACTGTAGAAACAGGTACTTTACTTTAGAAGCTTAAGCAATGTATAGATTGATGCAAATAGCTAAAATAAGTCATGAACAACAAAGTGAGTGGGAACCTGTTTGGCAAACCGTATTATGGCTTATGTTTATCCTGACGTGCTATTGTAGCTACAGTAGCATAATTTGCAAAAAAAGCTATATAATTTTAGTACAACTTATGAATTCTGGGTGAAAACAGTTTTTACAACAATATTTTTACTGTAGCTACAGTCTCATAAGCAGAAGCAGAAGGAGAATCCGATGTAGAGTTGTGCCAAACAGGCACTAAATCAGTTATGGAGACAAGGAATTTCCTTTATGAAATACTGGACAATCTAAGAGTGATTACTCCATTGAGGAGCTCATGAAGAGTCAGACTTCTCTCAAACTTTGATCCTCATCCATCCTCACCAATCACGAAAGTCAAACTTGGTTCTTACTAGCTACGATTCTTCCATTTCGAACAGGAGTCGAATCTTAACAACTTCTCGAGACACCATAAGCGTGGGTACTCATGAGCGACACCTAGCTGGCTAGGGAAACGAATTCCCCTTGTTCGTTTCTTCCAATGGTAGAACCCATAACTGCCATTCTAAATCAACAACTCATAACTTTAGCTCTGCCGCATTAAAAAGAATCTTACCATTTATAAATATTAAATAAAATTTAATAACAAAATTAATTACAAAATCACTGAGCTAATTTGCGTAACGAGTTTAATGAGAGTCATTAAGCCATGATTAGCAGATAGTTACTCTAGCATCATTGTAGCAAAACATAGATTAATTATGCTCATTTAATTTATCTTACAAATTAGCACACATCCTTCATTTTAAGCACACATAATGTTCCATAAAAAAAAGAGCACACATAATGTTGTCTAGCCTGAAAGCAAGCCATAAAAACAGAATAGTAAGCAAAATTTTACGGCGCGGGAGCGGGGACATGGTTCCTCCTCTCAAGTTTCAAACAAACACCGTAGTCAAGCACCGTAGTCATAAACAAGTCAGGATTTTCCTCCACATAAATGACAAGTGGGGGCAGAAGCACAGCAGCCCAGCTCACGGGTCAATGACGCGTGGGCCAACCACCGCAAGGCCACCAGCCGGTTCCCTCCATTCTCCACTTGATCCGCTTTGTTGCGATGCTTGCGTATTGACGGAATACGATTTTCTCCCAGAAAAAGAATACCATTTCCTCCCAGAAAAAGAGTACTTCTAAAAACGGCGCAGAACTATTAAAGCAATCGCTTGTTCTTAATTTCTCACATTGAATTTCCATGCTCTACTAGGAGAATGGAAAAGAAGGGGCGGCTGAAACCTTGAGAACCACACGAAAGTGCAGGAGGGATCTTGTCGCCGACCCATCTTCTCTTGGGCAATCGTTCCAGTAACCTTAGGGGTACGTACTTCTCTTGAGCTTAGCACCTCGTGGCTTCGTGAGAGGCGGACTGTTCCAGTGGCTGTGGAGCCGAAGGTGCGAATTTTCATCTTTACCATGAACGGATTGTATGTTACCTGCTTTGTGTGGTTAGAGTAATGCTACGTCTACTTGGAAGTTTTTACAAAATTCTTGCAAATGTGTCAGTTTAGCAAGTGCCTCCTTGAAGCATGCCAATCCAAAACCACACAACCAACCATGTTTCGCCACATCAGCGGTGCGTAAGATTTAAGTAAAAGCTTTTTGTAGGTGTAGCAGTGCTCGTGTAGTTAACCTATCTCTGGTGCTTGTATTACATAGATTTGCCTAGACTTTATCCATCAAACATGGTCCCATTTCGGTATCCATTATGCTTCATTTGGTATGCACACATGCTTACTCCGCATTTCATCTGCTCCCTCAGTACTTTACATTGTATACATAAGCGATATGGAGCCTTATATATCTACTTTCACAAGCTATTCCATGTATCAGAATACTTCAGAGCACGAAGGTGCTCACAGCACAGTGTTAAATCCACTGGCTGGGTTCCTTCAAAAAAAAAAAAACACCGGCTGGGAGGGTGCCTGGCCCGGTTCGACCCCGGGTGCCACACCTATACCACCTCAGGGGCCTCCCTTCGGGTATTTAAGAGGCGCACTACAACTTACACCGATCTAGGAGCATGAGCTAGACCGGGCTGGAAAAAGCTAAAAGGACTACTCACTAATGTTTCGGACAACCAGCGAGGCTAACCATTTAGCACCCGCAGCAATCCTTGATCTCTGCAATTATTCGTGACATTGCCTTCTCCTTGGCTTCAAAAACTCTCGCATTCCTCTCCCGCCAGAGCGCCCATATGACGATGACGATCAATGAGCGCACACCTTTGATTCTGCTTGTCGTTGCAACGTCTGTGAGCCCGTTGAACCAAAGTTCAATAGTTCCTTCCATCTTCCAATTTTGCGGCACCAGTTCCAAGGTGCACTCTGCGAATAGGTGTAGAGCAGTCTCAAGGTTCCTGATGCACAGAGGACAGAAATATTGGTTTGGCCACTGCCTTGTGACTTGTGAGCAATCTGTCCGCGGTCCAAACCCTATTCTGTATGAGGAGCCACAAAAAGAACTTGCATCTTGGTGGCGCCCACACCTGCCACGCTTTGGCCGGGAAGAAAGACAACACACCACCCTCAAACTGCATGGCATAAGCTGAGCTCGCCGTGTACTCTCCATTTGATGTTCGTGTCCAGACAATTTCATCTTCACCTTGCTGACTCGGGTTAAAGCCAACCTCATCCACTAATGCCCAGAGCTGCAATAATCCTCTATCAAAGCCGTCGTTACGTTATACATAATGTCTCTATTGTGAAACATAGCCATTTACCTTTTCTATGTTTATGCATGATACTATGTGTTGGTTCCTGTAATCAACAGAAGCCGAAAAAGACGGATGGTTCTTCGGAAATGTGTCATCAATGCCAGAGAAACGACAAAGGAAGAGTTGTGCGGTGCATGGGCTGCACAACTTACAAGAGGAGATATTGTGTCCCGTGCATACAACACTGGTACTAAAAAGCATTAATGTATTGACATTGCATTTGACTTTTATATAATGATCATTCTTGTTTTCCTAACCTATTATTTTATAGTATCTTTGTTTCATTCGCCATTCTGTTGCCTAGATCAATTTAATTTTTTGTTTTTGTTATTCGGATTGTTCACTGCTTGTGTTTCTGGCATGATGCAAACAGGTATCCAAATTTAACCAAGGACAATATCGCCAAAAAGGTGCCCATTTTGTTATTCGGATTGTTCTGTGCTCTCTGAAAATAATAAAGAAGATATGCATAGTGGGTTCTTATCCCATTCTTCTTCTTAATATAATGAAGCGCAGCTCTCCTGCGTTTTCGAGAAAAAAAAAATAAGATGTGCCTTTTTCCTGTTTCACTTCTATTTTGTCTCCTTTGCCTCAATCTGTTTGATACTATCTTTTCTTTTTTCTTTTTTGTCCGTGGGTTGACAAACGGAAGGTATCTGAAGATGATAAAATTAAATTCTCTCAGAGCGTTGCACATTTTTTGCTCCCTTTGTTGAAAGAATTTCATGAAGAGCAGATGCTAGAGAAACTGCTGAGGCCTCCATTCAAGGTATTATTATAATTATTGTGGGGTCAGCTTTTGAATGCATGGCTTTTGAAGATTGATGCTATTTATGTATTACTCCATGATTTTCAGTCGCTCTTAATTTTGCTTTTTATAACAGGGGTCGATGTATGCAACGTCCTCTAGTTACGTGCCCAAAAGATACGCGGATATACTAGTTGGTATTTCTTTACTCATCCATCACATGTACACTATTTGTTCCTTTAAAAGGGTCAGCTTTTGAATGCATGGCTTTTGAAGATTGATGCTATTTATGTATTACTCCATGATTTTGAGTCGCTCTTAATTTTTCTTTTCATAACAGGGGTCGATACATGCAACGTGAAAGTTCCTCTAGTTAGTTGCCCAAAAGATATGCGGATATACTGGTTGGTCTGCTTTACTCATCCATCATACGCACAATATCTGTTCCTTTAAGGTGTGTGCCCTTCATAATTTTCTTTGAAACAGCAACAACTGCAGGACATCTATTGTTAACTAGCATAGAAGTTGTAAGAACTATTCCTATGATATGTGCCTCAGTTGCTGCCGTGAGCTTCGGCAATTTCCAGTGCCAGGTAGCGGTGTTAATATTGACTCGGTTCATAGTCCATCAGAAGTAAGAGACAAGGATGATCTGTGACAGAGTAGTAAACATAATGACATTGCATGCCAAGAGCCTTCTGATGGACAAGATCACAATTTGGTTGATAGTGCAGTTTCTTCTAAGCATTGCACTCCCAGTTTAAGCCGATGGAAGATAAATAAAAACGGAAGTATACCTTGTCCACCAAATACACTTGGTGGTTGTGGGAGTTCTCTTCTTGAACTTAAGTGTTTGTTTGAGGATCAGTCTGTTTCTGGCTTAATTGAAAAAGCCAGTTCAGTTGTCAACAGTGAAGCCATTCCGGAGTTGGGAGGTTCAAAGTGTTCCTGCTTCACGGAATCTGGTGACATTAGTGATGAAACATGACGGAAATCGGCTTGCAGAGAAACTCCAATGATAACTACATATTTTGTCCAGCTGTTGTAGATGTCCAGAATGGAGATATGCTCCATTTCCAGGAGCATTGGTTGAAGAGTCAGCCCGTCATTGTTCGTGATGTGCTTGCATTAACCTCGGTATTGAGCTGGGAACAAATGGTTATCTGGAGGGCCTTATGAGAAAGGAAGGACACACAGGATCGGTTCTCAGTTGTTGCTCTTGAATGTCTGAAATGGTCTCAGGTATATGACTTATTGTTTTAGTGTCACCAGTAATTTGCTCATGGACTCCGAAATGAGTTAGTATCTCCTGAAGTCAATTTTTGTGCTTTTGTTACCGTGCAATGTCTCTTTCCCTGTTGCTTCCACTTGCTTTGTGACTACTATGATTAAGCCACATAATTGTCCTCCGCCTTGTGATAGTTCAGTGACTCAAGGCTATAAAGCTGGACAAGAGAATACATATAGTGGTTTATTACTTGTAAGGAATATTTATGGTAGGAGCTAATATTGCTAGTGTCTGCAATTCTGCATGTCTGTTAATATATACATATATTTTGATGTGGCACCATGGCGTGTTCTTGAAGTCAAGACAGATCTGTATATTGTTGATTCTATAGTGAGATCTACACATTATTTTATGTAACAACATAATGTGCTTCCGCAATGGTGGGGATGTTTCTGTTTATACCTTACTTGATTTTGTTACCTTTTACAACTGTAGGGCTGTAGGATCTGCTGTTACATCTTTGGTAGAAATATACGTCACTTTCCATCTCCATCGTTTTCATTTTGGAACAGAAATACTTACATTGTTTCTGTCACCCCAAATGCAGGTTGATATAATCATATAAGTATTCATATGTTCTTTGAAGGGTATTCGCGTGGAGCTATTGGTCCAAATGATTTGCCTGTGTTACTTAAGCTGAAAGATTGGTCGCGTCATAGTTCATTTGAGGATCGACTTCCTCGACATGGTGGCGAATTCATGTCCGCCCTGCCATTTCGTGAATACACTGTCCACTCAATCTGGCAGTGAAGCTGCCGGATGGTGTTAACAAGCCAGACCTTGGTCCAAAAACTTACATTGCTTATGGTGTTGACCAAGAGTTGGGAATTGGTGATTCGTTACCAAGATTCATTGTGAAATGTCCGATACGGTAAATATATGCATACTTACGCTCCTTTGGGAACCTTTATCCTTTGAATCACTAGGAACTGATGTGTTCAACAGCTGTTTAACACATCAGCTGTTGGTGCTGGATCTTGCTTCAGAGGAGCATGAAAGTGTTCAAAAAGCTGTGATAGCTGTTGAAGCGGAGGTAAACCTGACTGAGTTGAATGGGCAATCATCCAATCAAAGTGATGCAGAACATACAGATGTTTCATTATCTAAGATACGGATGTTTCATTATCTAAAGGGAAGGCAGAACATGCTTCCCTCACGATCAATAGTGAAGATAGAAGTGAAATTCCAAATGACGCAGATGGAAAGTCAGAACCTCCTGGTCCAAGATGTTGCAGGCGGCTAGGCCTTAATTCTGCTAATGCATTCGGGAAAACAAATACAGGGAGCAGCATGGAAGACAATGATGACTTTGTCATCAATCTTGAGCCAAAAGATGATGATGATGCCCAGTTTCTGGAGGGAGACCAGCCTGAAGGTAGGGCACTATGGGACATCTTCCGGCAAGAAGATGTCAGCAAACTACATGATTATCTACTGAAGCACGCAGAGGAGTTCAGGCATTACAATTACGAACCAGTGAAGGAGGTAATTATTTCTATTTACTGTTGGGGATGGAGTTCCCTGACATTTGACACTTATGTTGCATAACTGTGCTATAATGGCAGGTTGCTCATCCTACACATGATCGATGCTTTTATCTAACAAATGAGCACAAGAAAAAGCTTAAGAATACGGTCAGTTAAGAATGCGGATATCTTTTAGACTTGAATTGTCCGTTTGTCAGTTCCTCATTTTTTGTTCACTGCATTTGCAGGAATTGAGCCTTGGACGTTTGTTCAAAAGCTTGGTGAGGGAGTATTTATCCCAGCAGGATGCCCCCACCAAGTCAGAAATTTGAAGGTATGATGATGTGATATACTTGGAAACAACTGCCTAGTTCTATTGCTATTTTTGGCATGCTTATGAACAAAATATACTTGTGATACTCTTGTTATTGCAGTCATGTATAAAAGTTGCACTCGACTTTGTTTCACCGGAAAATGTGCAAGAGTGCATCCGGCTGACAGAAGAATTTCGCCTACTTCCAAAGGGGCATAGGGTGAATGAAGACAAACTAGAGGCATGTCAACCATTTTGGCCTAACTCTTATGTAACTTTTGGTAGATAAGTATCCACACTTTTTTTAGCTGTATGACTTCGCCTTCACATATTAATCACTCTTGTGCAACAATTTGATCGTCTTATATTTTTGTATTTTTCAAACAAAAATCTGAAATTCTGCATGGCATTTGAACATGAATCACCAGGTTAAGAAGATAGCTTTTTATGCTCTCAACCAAGCAGTTAAGGATGTCACTGGATATGATTGCATTGAAAGGTTGGTGGTACCCACTTTATGTCTTCTCGATTGCTTTCTTTTATAAAAGAAAATGTCCTTATTTATATTTAATGCTTAATCAAACAATGTGCGACTATGCTAGTCATTTCAATTTGGTTATTATCTTAGGAGCTCGTCTGCTCATGTACTGGGCCCGATCATAAATACCTGATTTTTACTTAACGTTAGGTTTCAAGTAGTTAAGTTTTGTTGTATAGTAAGGCCCTGTTTGTTTTAGATTTTCAGCTGGCTTTTCCAGCTGAAAAGCCGAAACAAACAGCAAACTCCTGATTTGGCTTTTAGAGTGCTGAAAAGCTGACTTCTGATGAAATGAACTAAAAGCTGAAAAACTTGCAAATATATATTACAAAAGCTAACATTAAAAATCTAATAGACAGTTTTTCAGCTACTCAAACAGCCTGCTTTTCTAAAAGCTCAAAGGCTCCAGCCCAAACAAACAGGCCCTAAAGCAAGTTCAAACAGAAAATCTCTGCAACAAAGATACTTTTGTGACCGTAGATTTCATCAATCTTCTCAAAGAATTCTAACAGCTCTGGTGCTTTTGCCATGGAAAATTTTGTTGATACAAAATGGTCTGCGTCCTGATTCTCAAATCTCTTCGGATTGATGATTAAGTAGGTTGAAAATGATGTTTTGTGCAAACCTTCAGTTCCACTCTTAACAATGTGCTTTATTCAAATGACTGGTTCTCGTTGGAAAGGGATATTAATGATCGGTTAATGGTATTACCAGCTCGAGAATGGAGTTGAAGATGAACCTAGCTCAAGTGCAGAGATGAAATAGGAGCAGACATAAGCAGCTCAAGTGGATTTTTGCTGTCGTTGCCTTGATGTCCCCATGGTATCTTGCTCCTGTATATTAGCAGCTAATGTGACAAGAAATTACTAGAATTAGTTAGGCTGCCATGTAGCTATCATGTTGGAACCCATGCATCCTTCCTTATTGTAGCCTGCTATATATTCTCCATCAATGCTTGCGAGTGTCGCAATCATGCCTAGAGTGCCGGCTCATTCTGGAATGTGACAAACGGGCAGTTACCTCCACCTGCATTACAGCATATAAGCATTTGTTTACTAAATACAAACACTTGCGTCTCGGTTGCATAGTGTCTTTCAAGCAGCCGCATATGTTATCTACCTTGTATGCGAAGAAAAATGTACAGATTTTGTTTGACCACATCAAATACTGACACGAGGTAATCGTTCGGTATTGGCAATTTGCGCTGTGGGCGCCATGTCCGGGACCCTGATGAAATATGTGACAATTGTGAGGGCCGAACCGCACAGTTCACTCCTGCCTTGCTAATACCGAGTTCCGACAAACGGGTAGCTTCTTGCATGACGGCATATTTTGATGTACACTTCTTCCTCAAGCATAGAATATTAACATCTTATGTATACGTTTTGTTTGGGCAAAGGAAAGGAAAAGACCCATTCGTCGGTGTCATCTGGTGGCTGGAGCCGGTCCGTGCGCGGTGGAAACATGCATCATAGAAGAAAGAATGCACAAAGAGATGGCGATGGCAAGGGATAAGATCGATTTAGGTCTTGGTAAAAGACGTGTGATGAGGGAGCCCAATTCATGTCGCCGACTAATGGTATCTCTCTGTCACTTGCAACAAAGGGTTTGGTACTACTATAACAAGCGGCCGGCCAACAACTGCCATAAAGCATGTAGAATATCACTAACATCCCTATTGATCCATCCTGGTGCCGTAACATAACAAGAACCAGCATTCAAGAGACTTAAGCATCCTACAAACATGGTCATATCAGTACCAAAATCACTTGTTTACAATGCCATCAAGTAAACACTACGAGTGCTACATCACATATATCACTCAGTATCTCCAAGGCCCCCTGTTATTTCAGTGGTGCTTGCTTGTGCTTTTCCACATATCGCCTCAGCAGACTTCCTGTCCTTTCCACCAACTTCTGGTTTCAACAAGATGGTATGAGTTATGACAACTACTAAAAGGAATACAAGCACAATTCTTTATTGCAATAATAAACAAGCATCAATTCTCTATACCATGGGCAAAACAGCAATGCAATTGTAATGATAAGGAAATAAAAAAACCTCTGAAACAAGTGACTTTAGGTACAAACTATGGATCCAATACGTGAACCGCATACTATCATAAGTCAATCTGTTGCGAATCAGATTTTCAGTGCTACAAGCAATTTCCATGTAATCTTTTAATTGACAGTGCTAATCTAGAAGATTGGACGTGGTAGACAAAGTTGGGGAATGACAGAACACAGAAGCCAAGAATATCTCACAGATGGCCCAACAAGAATATCTCGAACTGCAGCAGCTCATCCAAGCTTTGCAAATGAACCAACAAGAAAATAATGTCTGGACATATGTATGCGGCAGTGCAAAATATAGCTCAAGCAAGTTCTACTCTAAAGCATTCCAATAATACAGACTAAAGCTATGCTTATACCCGTTAATCACCAATTAGGACAGGAATTTACCTCCACTAGGCCAATTCATCATCTTCAAGCTGTAGTTCGTCATCGTCGTCATCATCAAATTCAGATACATCTTCAACAGCATCTTCAGATATGGTTTCGATTAATTCGTATGGTTCCGTATCCAACTTTCCTTCCAGTATTGCTTGTAAATGGACAGCGGAATCCCGATCTGTCACCCTCATCAATCCTGCTGCAACATCAGGGACTGCCATAGACAAACTATTGTTATCTGCCATACCTTGAATGTGAACTGACAGATCTGTATTTGTTAGCTCGCTTGTCTCAGAGTAACAGCTGCCTTCTTTGGAAGATTGAGTCACTGCCAACTCAAAATCCGTCACCAATACTCCTGTACTGCATTCTGCGATGTCCCTCATCGAAATGGCATCCTTGGTGCCAGCATATGCAGCAGCCGCTGGCATGACAACCGTGCCCTCTGCACCTTCAGGAACTGCGGCATCACATCCTGACCTTCCACTCACAAACAAATCTCTAATTCTACTGTTGCACAGATCACGAGCAGAATCTGACAGTTCAGCTCCCATGTTACATGCTGGGTATACCCAGAATGGGTATGGCCATTTGGGCTTGTTTTGGCTTACATTTGCATACCAGTGGCTCCCAATGTTAAATTGTTGCATTCTGGAATCATATTATCACCCCCCTCTTTAAACCAAATCTAAATGGGTTGTTCAACACAAATGATGCTGCAGCAACTCCCCAATTCAACATAATACACTTGTCACCAAGCCTCTGCAACTTAGTCCAAGACCAAAGACCATCATCCCTTCCAGATTTGAGGACATACACGGAAAACTGACCGCCTTGTCCTTGCACAGAAGTCCTATCAAGGTAGACAACACAAGCCACGGAGCCAGATTCAGGCCTGAACAAAATCAAGTCCAACTCCATTTGTAGTCTTCAACCAAGGAGTATGCTTATACGTGGTAGAGACCTTAACAAAATCAAGTCCATTTCCTGAAATGTTGATCTGAACTTTGTAAATGGTGTTCTCACTATCCATAAGAAATGCGGTGACTCCTTCATCTGAAAATACCACGCTTCTTATTTTTCCGATCAGACCAGCACCCAAAGGCTGTACTAGAAACTGTCCAGATCCTAATAATGCAACTAAATAAGATGAGCTGACTAGCAAAATCATTATTTTTCCTGGACCTGAAGGGTTAAGCGTTGATAATGCTGCAAGGCTCACAACATTCGGCTCCCCATAGCCAAATCCCTCAGGCAGCAAGATCCATCTGAAAATGCTGCTTTCAGTGAGATTATGTATATACACATTCCTTCCATTCAAGAACAGTGGATGTTCTGAATTGCCTCCAATAAGGTAGCTATTCTTGCTTATAGGGATACCCAGGGTATCTCTATACCTGCAACAGTGATTCCTGATCAGGTACCTTCTTGGAAATACGTTAACGCTTGAGCTTCTTCCGACATATTGTGTTATCACCGCCGTCTTGATATCTTCATGGAAAGCCTTAAAAGAGACAGGGACATGCATCTTGAATGTGATCATATTTGGAGAGTTTCCTTGGCATTCTGGAGTGAATAAACAAGGCCTCGCTATAGACAACGCGACTGCACGCCACCTGTGGCAAACTTCCCCAACCAAATCCAGGCATTGATCGGCTGATAAGACGCAGAAGATGTTCCTTAGGATATCTCGATTCAAAGTCTCCCATGTTACAGGAGCCAGTGGAACGTGTAGCCCAGAGGCACTTCTCCCTCCAAGCAAAGGAAACTTCCTTGAACTCATTCCTGCTGAGAAAGAAACATAGCAGATATAAAAGTTAGTGTTTGAAGGAGGAGGAAGGCTGACATCAAGTAAAAAAGATCACTTAATTACTATAAATCATTCACAAACCATGGAAACCAGACCTATGTATTATTTGGAACCATATTGCAGAGCTCAATGCAAAAGTTATCATTCTCAAGACTTATTATTTGTAACAAGTAGGGAACTAGAAGAGACACCTTTAAATAAAATGAACAGTCTTCAGGATGCACAAAACCGTATTTTGTACTTAAGAGTGCCAGAATAGTTAAAAATAAAGTAACAAATACCCTCGTTAAACAACACAATGGCATGATCCTTATTCCAAACAATACATTGATGCATTACCGGATTAATGTGCATGCAGCACATACACAGCGCACACGCATAGGTATTTAGCAATCACATTCAATGACATAAATCATTTCCACTCAGCTCTATGTACAGCTTAACACATAGCACGCATACACTCCTTAATAATCTATATTAGAAACATCATGAAAAGGAGGAAGGTTGACATAAGGTAAAATAGATCATTTAATTAATATAAATCATTCACAAACTATGGGAAGCAGAACTACATATTACTTGGAACTATATTGCAGAGCTCAATGCACAAGTTATCTGTCATGACCGGCATTCAGTATCAACGACGGCGTCGGCGGGATCAGCGTCGCGCGCGGAACAACCAAGTGGCAAGTCCGGATGAATAAAATCAAGTGTTAGTTGGTCTGTTAGTTGCTTTGTCAGCCGGCCCTGTAAGCTATAAACAGGGACCGAGAGATTAGTTTGGATTAGCTTGGAATTTGTTAGGTTTGTAGCCTCTCTGTAATCCTGCCTCGGCGGCGCGGCACCGTTCTTCACGGCTCCTCCGCACCAGCGAGGTCCAGGTAATACAATCTCCACATCCCGTTCCCGTACTCATCCACTGCTCGTGACAATCTCGTATCTGCTCGTGTTCTCAAGACTTATTATTTGTAATAAGTAGGGAACTAGAAGAGACAATTTGAAAATAAATGAGCATTCTTCAGGATACACAAAACCGCATTTTGTACTTATTACCAGAATAGTTAAAGGTAAGATTAACAAACACTCTCGGCACACAAAATGTCATGACCCTTGTACTAAACATGACATAGATGCACTCAAGTTGATACTACCGAATTAAGGCGCATGCGGTCATACACTTCACACGCGCATAGGTACTCAGCAATCAGATTCAACAACATAAATCATTTCCACTCAGTTCCATGTAAAGCTTATTTCCTAGCGGAAAAAATGGATCTAGTCTACTTGGAAAAAAACAATCGTCGCAGAAATTAGCAAAGCATAGTGCAGAGAAAAAGCAGCAGCACAGAGGAAGGGGAGAGGAAATCACCGAGGTGGCTGGCGTACAGTGACGGCGGCGCGGCCTTGTCGGAGCAGAGGCGCGGCGTATCTTGGATCCCGAGTGGAGCCAGTCCTCGATCAGCTAGAGCGCGGCGAGGAGCTGGAGGCCTGGAGCGTGGCACGCCGAGGTCGGACGAACCGGGCGCACGGCCGCGCGGGCAGGCGAGTTCGTGGCAGTGGAGGTGGCGATGGCGCGGCTCTGGTCTCAAGCGGCGGTGTGCGGCGGGTTGGGGAGGGAGGGTGCCGAGAGGTTAGGCTATCTCCAACGGTGAAGCTCACCCAAACCCAAAATAGATGACAATTTTCCTCAACATGCCAGACTAAAAAACTTGTATCTCCAACGAGCACACCTAAAAACAGCTACCTTCTCCTTCCTCGGCGCGATCCGCCCCCTGCTCCGCCAGGACCGCCACCGCGCGGCACCTGCCCCCGCTCAGCCTGGAGGGCGACCTCGACAAGCTCTTCCCCGGCGCGGGCGTCGAGGCCGCAGCGGGCCGCGTGGAGTCGTCGTGCGTGGAGCCGCCGCCCATACACGAGTCTCCGGCCAGGACGCAGCTCGATGGAGAGCTCTGGCTGTCGCACGACC